>MDJU01000832.1:0-12663 GCA_001721665.1 Trichoderma pleuroti | reverse complement strand
AGAGAGAGAGAGAGAGAGAGAGAGAGAAAGGTGCCAGCTTGCCAGAGAAAAATTACAGCACAAACAGCCCAGATATTGCCAACAGTCTGTTTAAACACGCTCGATATAGGAGACGTATCCCACAGGAGCCCACCGCGGGCTCGAATTCCCATTGCCCACGTAGTGAAGATCCGAGAATTGACCCCTAATCTATAGGAAAGAATGACCTGCTCTTATCCCAAGACGATGTTTCGAGCCTTTCCCCCCCTTTTGGTTTTGATTTCTTGGAGCGTTTCCGTTCTTTCTTGTTCTTCTAGTCGTTTAGATGCGAATGCGGCGTCAGTTGGAGATCTTTCTGGTCAGCTCAAACCCCTAGCCGACTTTCACCCCTTGCTCGGTCTTTTTGTTGACTGAGAATAAAAAAGGAAAATTTCCGCAGGCTGAGGAGCTGCGTTCCATAGATCAAGGCTGATTATATAAGATTAGACTGTACATCTACACCCGGAAACGAAGAGATTTCAACCAAACGCCTCCCGCTATGACGGCAATGCTGCAGATCGGGCTGTTGAATTTTTTGCTGAAAAGGGAAAATAAAAGAGACTGAAGGAAATTTTTGGTGTGTGGTATCTCAGAGAGTGACATCAAGAACCAGGCTGACGTCGGAAACGTTGGGGCCAGCGAGGTCTTCAAGGACGGGTATAAGGTCGAGCAGCTCGTTGTCGTGCGCATCGGAAAACCAGCTGCTGATTGGAACAGCGTGCTGGGGGTGGAAAATGTACGAGGTTGGCGAGTTGTCGATGATGATGGTGTCCTTCAAATCTCGCCCAACTTGTGAAAGGTCCTTGACATAGTTTCCTTGGTGGTTGTAGCAGCTCTCTCGGAATAGACGGTGATGAACAACATTGTGTATATCTAATTGGTCTAGCAGAGGATCGCCATACTGTTCACACACGTATACGTTAGCACAGTCGATTTCGACGGTCGGGGGCGGAGGCAAAAGACGCTCTTGCTTACCTTTGAGACTGATGCCGTAAAGACCACTACTTCGTAAAGCTCTCCAACTCTCTTCATAAACTCGTCTACACCAGGTCGCTTAATGACATACACGTTATGATAATTGCCTTCAATTTCAACCGGTATTGTGAAGTCGGCTTGATGAAGAATCTAGCACTTTGGTTAGCCTTCTCATTATTTCTTCCTCCAGTAACTGCCCGGCTCGAAATAGGAGAACAAACCTTGAATGAGCTGTGGACCAAGGTTTCGTCGAGGTCCAAAACTAGACATTTTCTTCCTTTGAGCTCAGGGGTAATGGGGGGTAATAGCCATTTCTGAGGCTCGGGTGCTGAAGGGCCCTCATCTGTGAGGGGAAGCCCCGTAGTCACTAGGGGACTTGGGCCTGGGCCTGGCGGAGGAGGAGGGAGCGAGACTTCGTGAGGTTCGTGTCGTAGTACCTCGGGCTCCACCTCATGAGCCTCTTCCGCCGCTGGCACATCTCGCATCTCCACGTCGTCAACCACCTCTTCGATTTCCCGAACCTCTTCGTTCGGTTCAGGCAGGGGGCTCGGAGGGTCGACTGTGACTGCCGGGGCGACGTGCTTCGCTTCCTGCGTCGTTTGTTCCTCCGACTTGGTCTGGTCCTGAGCGCTGCTCGACGAGATACCATGGTCCTTGCCCTGGGGTGTGTTGGTTGCTGGAACGGGGGGCTTTTCGTTGCTCTGCTTCGCCGGCGTCTGGTCTTGAGGCGTGTGTGTTCTTGACTTGGCTGTTGTCGGTCGAGGAGGCAATTTGTCCAGTTTATGAATGCCCTGGGGCGTGTCGACGGGGTTTGCCGACTCGGGCACGACGCAGCATCCTAATAGTGCCAGGAACCCACTGCTCTTCTTCCTCTTTCGTTTCTGCTCGCTTGCGGACGGAGAGCTGGGCTGGGAAATGTCGGCTGTGCGAACAGGTTCAGCATCGCCACTGGAGCTGCCGTTTCGCTGTCTATCCAAAAAGCTGCCCTTGGATTCTCTGGACCTGCTGCCGATGCTGCTTCGTGGATCGGTGATGGTAGCCCCGCTCAAGCCAGTCGTAGTCGGCGAAGATTGGTTCCGCTGTTGAGATGACGATCGCGACGGCACCTTGAGAAGTCCTCGGGCCTTGCTGGAGCTCTCTCCGTCCTCCGGCAACAGCATATCCTTCTCCTTGCCGGACCCGGAACTAAGCGGGATATTGTCCTGCTTAAAGTCGACGACCGCGGTCGTTGCCACGGCTGTTTCGGACATTGTGAATTGTCGCTATGTTGAGCCAGTCAGCTTTTTTCCTCCCATGCAACAAAGAAGCAAGACGCGACGTCACAGTGCGCCTGAAGATATAAGCTTAGTCGGAAGCTTCCAAGCTTCGGTTGGGCTGCAACAAAAAATGCGATGCTAGTCGGTATGGCCGGGCGACGGGATTGGGAAGGCATCGCGGATGGACAAGACCAAAGCACTCGCTCTCCCCGTCATTAAAAAGCCATGCCTCCCAACCGGGCAACAAAGAGGTTCCCCGTGGAACAAAATTGTGGACAAGAGGAAGTAAAATTGCGCGCAGCTTTAGCGCAGCTGCTAAACGCATCTTGCACGTACCTCAAAAACACTCAGACGGCTGAGCTGGCTTGAATTTCCAAGCTTCCAACGCAATCAAAAAGAGAAAAAAAAAGGAAGGAAAAGGAAAAGAAGACTGAAAATAAAAGAGAGAAAAGAATGTCAGCCCACAAGGGGCGTTTGGCAGCGACCGTGCCGTTCGTTGCTCCGGATGCCCTTTTGCAACCAAAAATTACCGGGGGTTGGCGAGGAGCTGAGACGCGCCCGACAAACAGAACTGGAGATTTAGGGAGTCGACGATGGGCGCCCGTGCTTTTTTGGTCGCAAGTTGGGGCAGAGAGAGAGAGAGACGAAGGCGAAGGCGAGGAGCGGCCGTAACGCCAAATAGTCGTGGCAGCGATGCGTGGCAGCAAACAGCCGGTGTCAGCGCCGAGGCAGTTGGTGAGGGCGAATCTGTCGCGATCAGGAGGACGATGCAGAGGCGAGGCGACGACGGCAACGACGTACCGGCCGAAGAAGGTGAGGGCTCAAGCGAGATGATTGCCTTTAAACGTGATGGTTTGGCTGAGCCAGGTCGGGGAGGGTCCGGCGTGCAGGGACGGCTGGGGGAGTTTTTTGGGGGGGGTTAAGGTGTGGGTGGAGTGCTTGTCGAGATTAGCCAACGGCTCTAGCGACCTGCTGGGCGTTAGTGGGGGAACAAGCAGGGACGGTGCGCGCAGGGCTGCTGGCACTGTCGCATTGCCGCGACATCACAGCGCAGTGGGCCGCCAGGTACTGTGCCTGGTGCTGCTTGGCGTCGTCCCATGCCCCGAGCACAGTGACGATACCGTGCCGCCCACCGTGGCCGCTGTTAGGCCAGTAAATCGCGAGCGCATGGCGCCCTGTCCCAATCTCCGCTAATGGCGGCCGCCAAGTTCTCATCTTACCGTCCAACGCTGCAATTGTGGGCTTCTCAGTCTTCCTCTTTAGGAGAAGCGTGGCTACGGCTGGCGCTCTGCACGGCGGCCCGCTCACACGCTGCGACAGGGCAAATTGTTCGCTGGGCCGGCTCGAGGCCTTTTGGGCTTGGGCTGTGCTGTGCTGTGCTTTGCTTCCCTGCCCACTGCCTGCCAGTCGAGGCCATCCGCCGGGGGAGAGCCCTCGATCACGGTACAGGCCATGGAGCCTCAATACCGGTACCAAGGTACGTACGAGTACAGAGAGGTAGGTATTGGATCAAATGCTATGGAAGGTATTGACAATACAAAGGTACGAGGCACGGGGTGTGCGATGCCACCTACGACTACGGCGCGGGTACCGAATACGTCCGAGTACCTACTAACCTACTGTACGAGTTGCTCGTAGATGAGCTGAGCTTCACGGCATGTTCGCAGGCGCCAAATCCATCCATGGCCGCTCGTTAGGCTGCCCCATGGCGTGGTCCGCCGGTGGGTCAAGATCTCTCTGCTGCCTGGGCCCCCGAGCTCCTACTGGCCACTGCCGTCAAGCAAATCACGGCTCTGGAGCTGGAGCAGACAAAAGGGAACCCGACATGGAAGGGGGAGGGGGGAAAAGGGACGAGCCTCTCTCCCCCAGAAACCTGGGCGCGCCATGCCCCCTCTTGTGTGTGCCGAGTGAAGAGCCCCGACATGGGCTTCGTGATTGGCCGTGTTGGCGCCCAGGCTTCAATCGTTCACATTGTACCCAGTCGCAGCACTAGCCTACCCGCTGTGCGAGTCGTCGTTGGAGCAGAATGGCGTCGAGGCCCTCGGTGAATGAGCGTGCGTCGCTTCGTATTGGCGGCATGCATGCTCCCAGGACATGGAAGCATCAGGCCTGGTCCCCCGGCCGCTGGCTCTGATTACGGAGCAGCCCACGCATAAACGGGGATGGATACCTATTCATGTACGGACATGTACGGCATCGGATGGAGTCTGTTTGATTGGCATGCCCGGCAAGTCGTCACACATGCTGCGGCCGTGCATGTGGCCAGCTGTTCGCGCAAAATGCCTGGCCCGCCTTGTCTCCCCGGGCGCATTGTTTCCCGGCTCGTGCTACTGCGACTCCAGCACAAGCAGCTCTCTGGTGGCTGCAGATTTGCCGTTGCACAGAGGCATCAACCCCGTCCAACCCATTACCTGGTACCTAGTCTACCTGGTCTAGTGCCTTGGGATCACCTCCGTCACATCTGCTAGTCGTAGCGGTATCCAGCGTCCAGTAGCATTATGGAGCTTTGTCCAGGGCTTGCAAATTTGGCCCATCGATGGCTCTCGTAGATTAGGTGCCTCAGCCTCCTGGACAAGCTTTGTGCTAATTTTAGGCCCCCCGAGTCTGTCGGTCTGTCTGCAGGGTAGGTGGTTCTCGACAAGGGAAGCAGAAGAATCAATGAAAACAAAATCAGTCGTGCATATTGCCTATGACTGGGTCCCCGGTATATGCGGCTCGATGGAGTATTATTTTTCGTCTTCTATTTTATATGTCTATATCCTCGTATCTACATGGAGATCTTGCCACCAGTTTGGGCACGTGGGGGGGGGGAATCGCATCTTAAAGAGATGAAGTCGGTAGATTTGGCAATTTCCACGCCACATGTGCCCATTCAAGGCAGCGCTTCACCTTGACGAGATACGAAGTACATGGCGCTACAGCCAAATAAAATTAAGCAATATGAACAAGGCGTAAAAACTGGAGTCCTACCCGTATACTACAACGCACACGTGCCGCAACAGTGTGCCTTCAGCAGTACTTTGGTTGTATCTGCAAAGTATCACCATCTGGCACAATTCTCCGGAGACCGGATCTGGATGAAGATTAGGATTGTGGGGCCGCTTGTGGCTATTCCAGCACAAGCGCATTCGGAGCTTCTCACAATCAAAATTTGGATTTTTTTTTGGCACAAACAACCAACCAGGCAGCAAAGCCTAGCCTCAACCTTGGGAGCCACAGATACACAAAAGCCAAAACAAAAGATGGTAAAAAACTTTACTGTTTGATTGGAAAAGATCAGAAAAGAGGTCCAGATACGATGGGCTGACGCCCTGCTCGTCTCATATCTCGTCCCAGCTCTCGCCCACTTTACCATGTAATCATCACCTCGGCGCTGAAAGTTCATCGCATCATCACCGAATCCTCTATACAAGAATCTGATAGAACTTGATTTTACATCACAATGTCGAGGTGGAGCCGCCTTCCGGAGGAGATGAGGCTCCAGGTGCTGGAGACTCTGGCACAGGATCCTCGTCACAACGTCGTCGACGGCACATACGGCCTGACCAACTACGCCCTTGTCTGCAGGGCATGGCAGAGCATCTTCGAAAAGGCCAATTTCCGGCGCCTAGTTCTCAGCCAAACCGACCTGGACGCCCTAGATAAGATCCCAAAACGGTGCAGGCCGTATGTTGGACACATATGTCTTCGTATCGAGATTAACGAATACCGCCCTTGGGGTAGTCCCGAGCGGGTGATAAGACCGGAAAGGATGGAAAACATTGCAGCAAACAACGACATCATTGAATTGGCCGTTGGGAAGCTTTTTGGCGTGCTCAAGTCTTGGGAAAAGGAGCTGCAAAAGGTTCGACCGAGCTATCGAGGCATGGCGCTGGAGATGAGTATCCATTCACCAAGCGACCCCAAGTACGTCTATAGAGGAGTCACTGCAACAAGTCTGGAAAAGGGACTGTCCTGGATACACGAGGCCGGCCTCGAAGGGGCTATTTCCAGGATATTTGGCGGATCTGTTCACATCCGATTTTACCAGAACCTTCCCCAACTGAATCTGGTAACAAGATTCACCATGAAAAGACACACACGCCGGCGGATTTCTTCATTTACGATGCACCAGATACTTTCCAAGTTTCCTCATCTGGAGGAGCTAGTTTACGAGCCGTGGCAGCAGTCCTTGGATACTGTGCAGGACCTGGTTGATGCAGGTACGTCGATGCTTCGCTTGTATATCCAGATGAGCTGATGGGCTAACCATGATCCTTAACACTACAGGCTACGTAAATCTTATAAAAGGCTCACTGCCAAAAGGACTGAAGCGCGTCACGCTTTTGGAAGATCGCCAAAATGGACGGGCGGGGCTTTTGGCAGCAATAGACCCGACGCAAAGTGCATCGGCACGAACAGCAAACCCCTTTGTTGGTGCCGCCTTGGCAAAGAGAAGCGTCGACTTTGAGAGTCTCTCGGCGTCATTTCTCGTCGAAGCGAACGACTTCTTCCGAGCGTATAAGCGAGAGTGGACCTGGAAAGCCTTGCGATCCCTGACACTGACATCGATGTATCTGGATTCTAAGCGAAGCTCTGAGGAGATCAATGGCATGCTCAAGGCCGCTGGCGATGCGGCACTTGCGATGCCCATGCTCCGAGACTTGGAAATATGGAACGGTGGCCCGGGGCACGCTGCCATTTTTGAGTATCACGGGCAGCGTGGTGAAGCCTACATTGCATGGCACGGCACTTGGAACTTGACCATTGACTCGCACGCCGTCAAGGCCTGGGAAGCTGTGGCCTTTAAGAATCATGGTTGCCGGCTTGGTGTACGTGACGAACACACGCTGATAGGGGCCGGCGATGAATTCCGGCATTACCAAGATGTCATCCGGCGGCTCCGGACGAGGAGGAACGTCATCAGCCAGCAAAGCCTGGGCGAGCTGCGATTAGAACTCCAAGATGGATGCATGTGCTGTCCGTAGAGTTGGGATTGGTAGGTGTGAAGGCATGAGAGAGATACGCATCCGCGGGTTACTCTATTTATTGTACGATGTAGTGTTTGATAATAGGCACCCTAGATGTTATTATACTCGCAAGAGATTCTACATGTAATATGACAGCATCTGTCTAATAATGTACAAAATCGCATCTTCTCTTTTCGTCTCATGTCGATGGCCATCAAGCTTCCCCAGAGTCTGGCCCCACAGTGTGGAGTCACGTGTGGCTGCTCTGGGGGCGGTTCCGTCATTGCTCCATCGAAATTGAGGCTGGGCCTCGGGACAGCTGGGCGCGGCTTCACATGTCCAGTCCGAGTCGTTGCTTTTCATCCTCTCCCCAACACCGCCAACAATAGACGACACGATTATCGCCCTGTACAGACGTCTGCTGATGGCTGTATCTCGGTGGCTGCTCTGTTAGAAACACGATTGATGCGCTGCTCCTTTTGCTGCTCAACGAACATCTTCCCACACGCGCATACGATCGACTTGATGAACCCCGACTCCGTCTAGACGGGACTTGCGACGCCTGGAGTGTCCGAGAAGCACGTCCAGCGTCCGCACCGGCTACTGCAAACAATGGCGGCGCAGTCAAACCTGCGCAGGACGGCGGCGGAGGATGCGCTGGCCGAATTCCTGGAGAAATGGACCGGCATCCTGGGCAAGAGGCTGCGGTCCACGTCGCGAACCACCCGCACCCTCGCCACGCTCTCGCTCGCCATGTCCATCATCCTCGGCGCAGAGGGTGGGAGGCGGTGGTGGAAGAAGCGGCGGCACGAGCGCGAGCAGGGCCGCAAGCTGGTCCGCACCAATTCGTGGCTACACAACAAGGACGGCTCCCGAACCATCTACGTCCCCTACAAGGACGGCACCTCCAAGGTGGTCATTAATACTACGAAGCCTCTGACCTTTGAGGCCCATAGACGGCTGTTTCTTAATCCGCCGAGAGTATCTGGCCTCGGCGATGGCACGGTGCCTTCTGCCCAGACCAAGCCTGGCTTGAACCTGGCCTTTCTGCACCAGTTCCTCAGCCTCATGAGCATCATGATTCCGCGGTGGTCTAGCAAAGAGGCTGGTCTGCTCATTAGCCATGGCGTCTTCTTGATGCTGCGGACCTATCTGTCACTGGTGGTGGCTCGCCTGGACGGTGAGCTTGTTCGAGATCTCGTCGCTGGCCATGGAAAGGCCTTCTTGTGGGGTATTGTAAAGGTACGGTTTCCCGCAATTCCCTTGCTGGAGATTCATATCAACTGTATAACCTGCATTCTAACTGAAATACCCTCTGTAGTGGTGTGGGCTGGGCACGTTTGCCTCTTATACGAATGCCATGATCAAGTTTCTCGAGTCAAAGGTATCGATTGCGTTCCGAACTCGGCTTACTCGGTATATCCACGACATATACTTGAACGAAAATCTGAATTACTATAAACTGTCTAATCTAGACGGAGGCGTGGGACAAGGAGCAGATCAGTTCATCACTCAAGACCTGACGTTGTTTTGTGCCTCGGCGGCCAACCTCTATTCATCGCTGGGCAAGCCCTTTGTGGACATTTGCGTCTTTAGCTTCCAGCTTTATCGATCCCTGGGCCCGCTGGCTTGGATAGGTCTGATGAGCAACTACTTCCTAACCGCAAGCATTCTGCGGAAGCTATCTCCGCCGTTTGGCAAGCTGAAAGCGGTCGAGGGCCGGAAAGAAGGAGACTTCCGCAGCCTGCACGCGCGTCTGATTGCCAATGCGGAAGAAGTGGCCTTTTACGGCGGTGCGGAGATGGAGAAGACGTTTTTAAATAAAGAGTACAAGTCTCTCAAGAGCTGGATGGAGGGCATCTACATGCTCAAGATTCGTTACAACATCTTGGAAGACTTTATCCTAAAGTACAGCTGGAGCGCGTACGGCTATCTGCTTGCCTCATTGCCCGTCTTCCTGCCGGCCTGGGGCGCGTTGGCGGTGCCGCAGAGATGACTGAGGGCAGCGAGAAGGGCAGCAGAGAGCGGAACCGCATGAAGAGCTTCATCACAAACAAGAGGCTGATGCTTTCGCTGGCCGATGCGGGCGGCCGCATGATGTACTCCATCAAGGACCTTGCCGAGCTGGCTGGGTACACTAGTCGCGTGTATACGCTCATCTCGACTCTTCACCGGGTCCATGCCAACGCCTACTACCTTCGAAGCGGACAGAGCGAGCTCTACTCTCTATCTGACGTCCAGGGAACGATTCAGAAGGGATTTGATGGTGTTCGTTTTGAGCAGGTGCCGGTTGTTGCCCCTGGCCTTTGGCCCCAGGGCGGAGAGGAGCTGCTGGAGTCTCTGTCGATGATTGTTCGAAGAGGCGAGCACCTTTTGGTATGTATAAAGTGTCCATTGTCTTCTCGAACATTGACTGACGGATTACCTTTTCCTTTTCCTAGATATCTGGCCCAAACGGCGTTGGCAAGACTGCCATTTCCAGGATCCTGGCCGGCCTGTGGCCCGTTTATCGGGGGCTGGTTAGTCGACCGAAGAGCATGGGTCAAGACGGCATCATGTTCTTGCCCCAGCGGCCGTACCTGAGCCCCGGTACGCTTCGAGATCAGGTCATCTATCCCGATGGCCACGTGGATATGCGGGAGAAGCGCAAGTCTGAGCAGGATCTGCAGAAAATCCTTGAAGCGGCCCGCCTTGGCTACTTGCCAGATCGAGAGGGAGGCTGGGACACGCGCAAGGAGTGGAAGGACGTGCTCAGCGGGGGCGAGAAGCAGAGGATGCAGTTTGCGCGCCTTTTGTATCATGAGCCGCAGTATGCCATCATCGACGAGGGCACCAGTGCAGTCTCGAGTGACGTGGAGGGCCTGCTGTACGAAACATGCAAGGAGAGGGGCATCAGTGAGTTCATCCTGCATTGTTCCATCAAGATGGAGCTTTGAACTAACGATTCCATCTACAGCTTTGATTACCATTTCAACACGAGCGTCTCTCAAAAAGTACCATACGTACAACCTTCAGCTGGGCGTCGGCGACCAGGGCGACAGCTGGGAGTTTGAGCGCATCGGAACGGAGCGCGAGAAGATGCAGGTCGAGAAGGAGGTGCAAGAGCTGCGCGAACGCCTGGCGCAAGTCGACGAGCTCAAGAAGCGGCGAGACGAGATTGAGAGGGAGCTCGCGGCGGTGTGGACGGACAAGGGCGATTTGCTTGACGCACCGTCGTATATCGGCATTGACGAGATGCCAGCTGAGCGGGAGGAGCAGGTCGAGGCCTGAAAGGAGCCGGCTGACTTGGTCTTTTTTTTCTGTAGGGGGGGCGATGGAGGATGGGGGGACCTGCATGAGAGACATGAGTGCATGGATGTGAAATTCTAGGCTTTTTTTTTGGTGTTTTCATATGTGTTTGGCGGAGATTGGTGCTTTTTGATTTTTTTATACGTTGATGCCCAGATTTATACAATGTATTATTTTATCCTACCTAGAGCGGGAGACGGGAAGCATGCAAACCTGGGACAGTTTTTTTTTGATTAAAAATAGGCAATTTGTTCAGCTTCTCATGGTGTTTGTCTTGTTTGGTGCGGCGCAATTGTGAGACATTGGAGTGCACGAGGCGGTATGAGGTCCGATCTAGACTGTGGTCCATGATGGTTTGTGAAGTCTTGTTATGGGGTGTGTCTGATTCTTTGGTGATGATTTGTTTTGGCGAGTTGATTTGTTTGATAACACGAGAGCACAACACGAGCATTTGAATCATGGGAGAGATGTAATGATGCTGTCGGTGAATGACCCTCATATAGGAGAACCGCCCATCGCAGAGCAAATTACGCCCCCAAATTACACCCAACATGAGATGAACCGGACAAAGCACATCCAAGACAAAAGGCCAATCCCCATTTCCCGCGTCGGAAGCCGTCTTGCCTAGTGTATCCAATGGTTATGATCCTGCGGCACGAATCCCACGGATTGGGCGAGCTGAGGGGCGTTTCTTTTTCCTCCCTGCATGTGCTATACTCTGTCCGATCACCCCGACATGCGCCCTGCATACGGGATGGAGCCTGATGGCTGGCCGGACTGGGTTTCTGAACCTCTTTCGTTTTAAAATTGTATAATTGTAATTGATAGAGGGCATGAGAAAAGGAAAAAAAAGTCGCCTTGTGTGGCTGTTGTGCTGGATTGGGGGGTGTCTCAGGCGAGAGTCACATTGCGCTGGTTTGTGATAAAGGATATATTATAGGGGTAGTGGTAGCGAGCATTATATTCTCCCCGTTTGTGATTTCGTCGTGATTCCCCTTTCTTCTTCTTTTCCATTACTTTGCTTGTTTTGCCTGCTTGTAATGTCGTGATCATTTATGAGATATCGGCTAATTGGACAACATTCTTGTTGACTTATCCTCTCTACATCCAGTTCTACGCATCATGTCACAATCACCCAAGTTTCATACGCGAGCCGGATCGAGGGCTTCGCTCGCTTCAGTCGGGCAGATGCCCGTCATCAACGAAGACAGCAATGCCATCCCCATGTCGACATCACCAACAACACCGCCGCCAGCAACGCTCCGTGTACCGACCAAAAACCCCCGACGAAGCATGGGTCCTCCTGCTGAAGGAGTCACTATACCGTTTGTGATTGGGTTTCAGGATATGCCCTCAGGGGTTCTGACTCCGGCCGAGTGCAAGGACGAGGGCGATATTGGCGATGAGGACACTGTTGTTGGACAGATGACGCCGACGCCGCCGGTGCGTCCAGGACATGGCCAGTGGGATGGTGAGAATTGGAAACCGAATAATACGCAGAGGAAATGCCATTTGGTCCTCATTGTGGCTGTAATTCTGGTGGTTGTCGTGGGGCTTGCTGTTGGGCTATCGCTTGGTCTTACAAAGGCGTGAGTTCTACATGGTCTTTTTTTTGCGTTATTAGATGATATACGGATACACGTACGAGGAAAAAAAGACAGTACTCATACTTGAAAAAAAAGCTGACATTGGGTGCTACAGACCAGTCACCAAGAACCGAGGCGGTAGTCAAATCACGTTGGCCTCAGACGTGCCAACCGGCGCATTCGCAATCGACACGCTGCTTCAAGACTCATCTACAGCATGCACCTCCAATCCAAGCACTTGGAGCTGCCTGTCCTCCCAAGGCGGCCATGTGGTGCGCTTTTACTGGAACATTACGCAGTCTGGCTCGGGCTACCTGATTTCTTCCTCCAACGACCCCATAGTCTCGTCATTTTCGAACATCCCCTTGACTCTCTTCGACGGCGGCAGCGAAGACGAGAGAGTGGCGTTTTCTTTCTTGCTGGATGTGACCTTTGAGCCGCCCATTACGGCGACTAGTCGTGCTGCAAAGTGCACTTACATGGCCACCACCTTTGAGGCGACGCTCTGGACGAAGCGCGGAACACAGCAGCCTTACAGCTCGGTCCAGAAGCGAACGGGGTATGGCGAACTGGACGGGACTGTGAGGTGCA
>MDJU01000831.1:0-12682 GCA_001721665.1 Trichoderma pleuroti | reverse complement strand
CGTACTAATGCTGCCAAGGGTTATCAACAAGCGGCTCATGGCGGGGCGAGAGCACATGGTACGAGCACTCTCTCTCTCTCTCTCTTACTTGACCTCTGTCAACTTGGCAACCCTCTTCTCTTTCTCCTATATGCAAGAATACACGAATACATGCTGATTAGATGGGAGGGAGGGAGCAGGTCCGCAATGAAATCGCCGTCCTCAAAAAGGTGTCCATGGGGCACCAAAACATCCTGACGCTGGTCGACTACTTTGAGACAATGAACAACCTCTACCTTGTGACGGACCTGGCTCTCGGCGGCGAGCTGTTTGATCGCATCTGCCGCAAGGGCTCCTACTATGAATCCGACGCCGCCGATCTCATCCGCGCAACGCTGTCCGCCGTCGCATACCTCCACGACCACGGCATCGTTCACCGCGACTTGAAGCCCGAGAATCTCCTCTTCCGCACGCCCGAGGACAATGCAGACCTGCTCATCGCCGACTTTGGCCTCTCCCGCATCATGGACGAGGAGCAATTCCACGTCCTGACCACCACCTGCGGCACGCCCGGCTACATGGCGCCCGAGATTTTTAAGAAGACGGGCCATGGCAAGCCCGTCGACCTGTGGGCCATTGGCGTCATCACCTACTTCCTCCTGTGCGGCTACACCCCGTTCGACCGTGACTCCGACTTTGAAGAGATGCAGGCCATCCTCAACGCCGACTACAGCTTCACCCCGGTCGAGTACTGGCGCGGCGTCTCGTCGGATGCCAAGGACTTCATCCGCCGCTGCCTCACCATTGACCAGGACAAGCGCATCACCGCCCACGAAGCCCTCCAGCACCCCTTCGTCGCCGGCCTCGCACCCTCCGACGGCGCTGGCGAGAACCTGTTGCCCACGATCAAGAAGAACTTCAACGCTCGGCGCACACTCCACGCCGCCATCGACACCGTCCGCGCCATCAACAAGCTTCGTGAGGCGCAGAATTTAATGATGGACGGCGCCCGCTCCCAAGAGCCCGCTCGCGCTCGCGGAGGTCCCAACGCTGCTGCTCCGCCCATCAGCGGCGCTCGCAAGGACGACAGCGCCATATCCATGGGCTCCAGCCAGGGCAACGACGTCGACGCCGGCGCTCACAGACAGGCTGATGATGTCGTCATGGGCAACACAACGCCCAGCTCCGACGTGCCTGCGTTGCTACAGCCGGGCAATCTGGCCAACCGGATCGTGCAAACGAGCAAAGGCCTCTGGAACCCTGAAGCCGCGAGGTAGCAGTGCTCACGACATGATGAATCACACGCAAGGTAGTGATGGAGCAGGAGAGCGGCCATGTCCTATCCAAACAGAAACATGCAGTGTACCATCACTGGCGCTGGCAGCCATTGATGCGCAGCTTGTTTCTCATATAAAGATTCAACGGGACGAGAAACGAGAATCACACCATCGTCTCTTAAGTCCTCCATCTCCCACTACCCATTCACTCAAATAAACCCCCAAAAAATATCCGAGCCTCACATTTTTTGAAAGAAAAAACACACCCTTTTTGCTTGATTCATTTCTCCCTTTTTTGTTTGTTTTTTTCTGTTTATACGTCTGTTTGAGCCATGGGAAATATTGAAGGGTTTTTGTTTTTGTTTTTGGTTCACAATGTGCCTGGAACGGGAAGAGGTAGTAAAAAGGGCAGATGTCATGAGATGTAAGACTTGTATACGGCTACATAGCAAGTTTGAATTGGGCGCTTTAATATCACACGCAATGAAGAACTGGTTACCTATCCAACCCATGATCCGTACACCAAAAAGACTATGTATTTCGTTCTTTCATTATTCATGTCGGGACATGTTCAACTTGACCATTCACAGGCAGTTTGTAAACAAAGATATATACAGCATGTTTCATTCATTCATTCATTGTCAATACACCATGGAGAGACAAAAAGGTAGTCTGGTTGTTCATACATTGTTTGTTTTTCATTTGTGCCTTTTTTGTTCCAAAAAGGTTGAGCGAGCGGCATCTTTGGTATTTGCGCCAGTGGGCCTTTGTAGTTATAAACTCTCCAACACCGCCCCTCTCCCTCCCCATCCTGAATGTTTCTTCTATCCAGCAATTGGATATGTTGGTCCCTCCGAAACCCAAATGTCCCTCCGGGTTGATCCCTTCATCAGTGCCCCAACTCGTGGCTCACTTAGCGAGCGTTCAGTGCATGTACTCATCCCATCCCCCACATCTCCCCATGCACGGATTATCCCCCCTTGGTATGTATACATTACGTACTCTATCGTGTCAAGTAGTAGTACCCTCTCCCGTGTCGAATATATGCAGTCGAATCATTGAAAAAAGGTTCGAATGGAAAAATAATATCCTTTTCTTTCCCATGATTCCCCAATCCAGACTCCCCTCCCCCCCATTAAGTATTCAGTATCCGGTTGGGCCATAACGAAGCCGGACGTGATTTCCCCCCCTTTCACCAATAAGAAAATAAAATCAACACCACATTGCGCCATTTCGCTGTGCCGATGAATGCCAAAGATGTTTGGAAAAAGTTGAGGCCTTTGCCAAATATTAATTACGAATTTTGAATCGAATCATAAGCGGGTTCGTAACGCTCAGTCACCCGTCGTAAGGGTGAATGAGTTTTGAGTGATAAAAGAGATGGATGTAAGAAAAAAATTTGCATCGTCGAGCAAGCAAGCGATGCCCGGCGGCATCGTCGGGTTCCAAGATGCCGTTACCGTGATACAACAACTTCGCTCAAATCAACGTCTCTGGGTGGGATCTGGCCATCCCAGGCCTGCCCGTCGCTGGTCAAGTCCATGACCAGCATTCCGGGGATGGAGGCTTCTGAAGCAGTGGGGCTCAGGGTGCCACTGCTGGAGCTGCAGCTGGAGCTGCTGGCAACAGTCCATCCGTCGCTGGAGTTGGCGCGGCGGTGGTCGATGAAGCCCAAGCTAAAGTATTGGCCAGACTCTTCGTCTGCCACCTTGTGGTGGTCGCCGGTCTCGACGTACTCGTATTCCCATCGTGTCAGCTTGTCGGTCTGGCGTTGGGGCAGCCACCTGGCACGAGAAGAGTAGTAAAAGGCGGCGGCAATGAGACCACCAGTCACCAGGTCAATGGCATAGTGGTGGCTCAGATACATGGTCGCCCACCAGACCCAGCCAGCGTAAGCAGCAAAGAAGAACTTGAACTGGGGGAAGCAGTGGCTCATGAACAAGGCCTCAAGGACGGCATTCGCGGCGTGGAGAGAGGGGAATGCGCCAAACGGAAGCGGGGCGTTGGTAAAGTTGGTTGTGTACAGGTCGATGCCGAAAATCGCGTCGACACGAGCCAATCCGGCGGGAGATCCGGGCATGCCGTAAGCGGCAGGGACAAGTCCATGTTCGTTCTCATACCATGGCGGCGTGCAGGGGAAGATGAGCTGAATGGTGACGCCAAGAATGCTCATCCAGCCAAAGGCACGGGCGAAGACGGGGGTGGTGCCGGGAGCGGAGAAGATGAAGATGATGAGAGAGCACACCGCAGGCGCTCCAAAGTGCATGATGCCGTAGGGAAGCCAAGCCAGAATATCCAGAATGGGATGCTTGTGGGCCGAGAGAATGTTGGACAGGTTGGCGCCGTAGAGAACGTTTCCAGGGCGGGCAAGATTCGAACCCAGATGTGAGGACGATACTCGGTAGGGATAAATCTAAACAAGACGGGGCAGGATTAGCCACATAGCTCTCGGGAGCCCCAATTGAAACTCAAAGGGCCAACTCACCGACTAGTGAAAAAGTAAAGCAGCCAGACCCAGATGGGGAGCGACGGGAGGAAGAACTGGCGGGTGGCCGGCACGAGGAGAAGCCACGCGGCGCCCATGAGGGCAAACAGCTTGAGGGCCGGAGCCGGAGGGGCCATGTAGAGCGAGAAGAGCGTCAGACCGGCCAGGACGACGTACTGCAGGTCGGCAAGACGCCATTGGTGCTTCTGCAGGTCCCGCAGGCCGTCCCAGAAGTTGAACGAGGTCTGCAGGCTCGTGATGTCGTCGCCGCGATGCGTCGTGTTGGACTTTGCCCGGGGGCGCCGGCGAACGTAGCGGGCGGGGAGGCGGTTGAGGAAAGCCAAGTTGACGTGCTCCGTCAGCAGCGCCGGCAACTTGGGCTTTCCCGATCCAAGATCCATCATGGTTGCTAGAAGTTGTTTTGCCCCCCAAAAAAAGTAATGTTCAAAAAAGAACTAGAGGCCGCCTGGTCGTGCAAGGGCGGAGAATTGTGGCGACTCTTTTTTTTTTTTTTTGGCAGCAAAAGAAGAAGGAAGAAAAGAGCAACCCGTGGTGGAGAATTGGGGGAGAAAAGGAGTCGGCAGCGATGCTGGGTCCAACAAGGTACGAATACAGCGGATTGCCCCCCCAAACACTATCTCATAATACCCAAGGACGGACGTCAAGCCAAAGAAGCAGCAAATTGCGTGGGCTTGTCGCAGCCGAGTGCGTGTCGAAGCACGTGCAGTTGGGACGGTCGGCGACGGAAGACGAAGCGACGACGAAGGAGGTTCCACAGGCCGCTGGGACAGGATTGTCGTGGGCGCTGCAGGGCTTTTGCGTGCGTAACGAGCAAAGGGCCGCTTTGGATGGTGTTGATCCAAGGCCAAGGGGAAGAGAGGGCGGAAGGCCGGGAGCGCCAAAGAGGAAGGCGAGGGAAGGGGAGAGAAGAGGTCAAGTCGGATAGAGAGGACAAAGGAGAATGAAGCCAACCGGAGGAGGAGGGGACAAGTCGAGTATGTAAAGGTTGAGCAAAACTGGTCGTAAGTGGCAGCAGTAGGTGAGGTAAGACAGGGACTGATGACAAGGTGCAGGAGGGCGGTACGAGGCGCTGGGTACCTCCGAAGCGTGCAAGTACGAGTACAAAGGAAGTGCGTCGTGTGGCGCAAGAACCTTGCACAGGCATGGCGGACGGAATTAGTGCGGACAACGGCGCTGTGCGTGTACGAATAGAGCGTTGCGAGCACGCTCCGAACGGGTACCAAGGTCGGTGCCCTGGGCGGCGGTACATGTACTCTAGGTACCTCCATGGCGGGTTGTCTTTTTTTTTTCTCTTTTTTTTCTCCTTCCCTTCCCTGTTTCTTCGTCTAACGGCTTTGTCCCTTAGCGCGCGTGGGACGGACACCCGGGCTTTGCGCTGTTGCGGCGCAAAAAGCGATTGATGGGTCGACCTCTGGCGCTGTGATTAGACAGGGCCCGGGCTAATTTGGGGCCAGCCCCGGAAGCTGCGGCCCATGGGTACCGATACCTCGCAGCGCCGTACCCTCTCGATTGGACGGGCCTCTGTGCTAGCGCTCGTCCCTCTGGACGCAGCGGTCGTAGTGTGAAGATTTCCAGGTCGAGGGCTCCGTTGGCCAGCCACCGCGCGCGCAAGCACAAGTACCGGTACGCGCACCCAAGGCTGCAGCCGCCCCAGGCAAAGCAATCCCTGGAGCTCTTGGCGGCTTGGCCCTGGGCGCCTGATGGTGAAATTGCACCCGGTCTGCGAGCGCTGTGAGTGGCTGCGGCGGCCGCTGGTGGGGGACTGCCCACTACCTGCTGGCCGAGAATGCCGGGATGCATGGCGATGCGCACAAGTACATGTAATGCGTCTGGCAAGGGCAGCGAGAAATTGTGCTCGGTGACGGAGCCGCGCTGCTTCCGCCCGCGAGAGCTTCAGCTTCGGTCGATCAATTTCACCTCGTCTCATCTCATCTCACCATGGGCATGGCAGCTACTACATGGCAATTACCGTACCGTCAGAACTGGTAGAATCGGCGAATACGCGTACTCTTGACAGTCAATTCCGTCTTTTTGGGACGGGCATCTGTACCTTAGTAGTATTCGTACAAGTACACAAGGTACATACAAGAACGGGGGGACTCTCCGCCTCGACGAGGCTAAAAGCATGTGGAATCGGGCCAACTCGACGATGACGGACTGGCGAATCTTTCCACCGCAAAAGCTTCTTTCACCAGTCTACAAAGGCTTCTACTAAGCACCTAATTAATTATAGCAGCAGCAGCAGTAGTAGATTCCAAGCATCCATGACGTCTAATCCATCACAGATGAAGCCATTTTGCCATGTGCCTACAGCTGGGTAGGTAGTATCCCGCGCACTCTGGATAAGATACATGTACTTACCAAGGCAAGGTGGGTGCTGGTCTAGCTAGCCATGATAAGTCGGGCTGCCGGAGGTTGGTAAATGCCGATAAGAGAGTTGAAGCATTTTTGATCCAAAAGGGCCAGTGGATTCTCTGTTGCGGCATCTTTGGCGGCACAAGAAAAGACGAGAAGAAAAAAAAAACGGACGTTTCGGCGCCGGGTCCCTTCTTCATCTCGACCGAGACTTCTCCTTGCACCCGTTGAGACAACCAACTCGGCAGAGAGGGGGGGACGCAAGTCGAAATGCATGCAAGTCGAGGCACTGGAGAATGCCGGCTGTGGCGCGTGGATGGCGCTGCGAAGAAGAGAAGAGCCGAGACCCCTCCCAGAATAGGAAGAAGAGCAGAAAAGAGCAAGATCCAAACGGTGCAAACAGGGTTCGATCGAGACGACGAGTAGAATCGTACATACATGTAGCCGGGTCACGCGATGGAAGCCAGTGGACGTCGACAGAGGCACACCAGCGACGCTCGTGGTTGGATCGTGGCTTCGAATCCAGCTAATGCGCCAAGGTCAACTAGCGCACGACAGTCACACTTTTTTTCTTCTCTTTCTCTGCATGTCGTCTGTTCTGTTCCGTGCGGTGAGCAGAAGAGCGCCTCGGCAGAGCGGGCCTCCAACGTGTTCCGTGGTCGCGAGACATCCAGAGGGGAGGGTTGGAAATTAGCACTGAATCCACGATGAAAGGCTGGGAGAACTTCATCTTACTGCTTGGACCATCGGTACCATGCATCGTAACAGAATCGAGGCGTTGCAGACCAGGAATACGTGAACCCTGGGCCTCTTGGCTCAGACCATTTCAGGCGCTTACCTCTTCGCTCTCTGTCCCAAGTCCGCGAAATAGGAATCGATGGATTGGGCCCCGATGGTTCACATCCCCCCCCCCCCTAGCTGCATGGAGCATGGCCTCTGCTGTTTCCTGGCGCCCGAAGAGTACACTACATGTAAAGAAAAAGACCGCCGTTTCAAACGGGGCCGAGCCCTCATCCAACGGCTCTCCGGCAGCAGCTCTTTCAAAAGCATTGCTCCGGAGTCCGCACATGCCATCAATTACCGCTAGTATATAGTACGGAGTAGTATGTACATACTTGGTTGCCAATAATAACCGCGCGCGCGTTGATTTCTTTCTTTGGCCTCCTTCTTTTTGCTTTTCCTCCACCGTCCCAAGCGACGGGCGTTGGCCGCATCGTAGCCCCGATGTCCATCGTCACTTGGTAACGTTCTGTGGGGTCCAGATGTGCCGGGAGGGCAACCCTCTCGGGGCGCATGGCGAGACATCATGCAGGCATGAGCGAACTGCTGTGACGGCGGTGGAGAGGGCAGGTCACAGGAAAAGTCGGATGACAAGACAAACATCTCGCTGCGTGCTGTAGCGACTTTGCCGACGTGCCCAGCTCAGTGATTGCTGCTTTTTCGAAGCGCAAGGATGATGTGATGTAGGGCGACAGGCGCACTAGGCGGTCTCGGCTCTCTGCCCATCTCACCCAGCAATCTCGTCTTGGACAAATACCTACTTGTCGTGCGGTATACATACTGTATGAGTACGAGTACGCGTAAGCACGCTGTTTGGTCGAGACTCTGTTTCACATCAAGCTACGTTTTATGTATGCCTGTCTATGGGACCACGAACCAACCCAGGCGTGCCGTGTAATTAGTGTATAGAACAACAACAACAACAACAACAACAACAACAACAGACAAGACAAAGCCCAGGTCCGCATGTATGCTGCCATGTAAGAACGTCCCTCTTCCTTATCAGTCCCAATGCGCTTGCGAGATCTCCGCCAAGTGACCGACTGCAACTAGGAGAGTGGTCGCGTGGCCTCCACTCCGCTCCAGCACAGTGACATGCGAGAGATCAATACGTGTATCATATCATATCGGCTCGCTTGACTCGCTGAAGCTGTTCCACGGAACACTGAACAGGGAGCTCGACAGAAGCACGGCCGTTGATCCCCAGAGACGGATCGGCCATAACCACATGCCCACGGACACATCTCTCTCGTGACCCCTGTTGGAGAGCGGGAATCTCGGGCGGCATGCAGCTCCCAACAACCACCTAGGCCGGGCTGCTTGTCCTTCTTCCGCAGGTGCCAAACCGAAAAGGCAATGGTGAGAATGGCTAGCTGCGACTCTGCGGCTACTGCAGTGCGAGCTAGGAAGAGAAGCAAAAAAAGTACTATGACGACATTGAGCAGCCCCAGCTCCCATCCGGACAATTCCAGCCAACTGCCTTGGGTACTCTGTTCTTGTTCTATCTTTCTTCTTCTTCTTCTCCCTGGACGAACCAGATTCCGCGGAGGCGGCCTTTTTCCACGCCAACTCTCCTTCTTAGCGCCTGTGGCTCCGATGGAGAATCGCCTACAAAGTCTCTGTACCAGTACGTCGGGCGCATGTACTTGCACGCATGTACCTTTTTTTTGTTGGTCTTGTGCCTTCCCATGGTCGAATTGACTGTCATTTTGTGACCGGTGCGATTTCTGTGCTTTGATTGTTACCTAGTGCACAGGCACATACTCTGACATGTGAGTTTTTGCCGGTTCTGTACAGTACTGCACTCGTTCGCTCTAGTCTATCATCTCCCCCCGCAAAATGGGAAATTGAAGTCTTTGTCGGCGACTTTTTTTGCCTGTCGCCCTTGTTTTCAAGGTTCTTTTTTTTTTAACCGACGCATTGCCCTCCGCAACCTTCAAACAACTACAAGCATTCAAAGCTCTTTTGATAACTTGAGTGACGACACTGGAACACTGCGGCTAGTCCTATCCAGATCACGTCAGCTCAGCTCAGCAGGATCGGGCCTCTTGCGCTTAAGCCAACCAAAAACTCTACTGCGCCTCGCGCTGCCCAGCCTTCCCAATTGCGTCCTTGTGTTTGTAGCCCGTTCTGCCTAATCGAGCCTATTCCTTTCGTTTGGCTTTTGCAACACCATTTTCCAAGTCAAAAGAGCTCCCCGGATATCGTGTGTGGGATGTTTTGGTGATGCAATGCTTTTTCTCTGCTGCAGAGCGAGATTCTTTCAACAGGTCATCACTCGCCTGCATAAATTAATCACACCACTCGCCCAAAAAACTGAACGAACCAGGTCCGCTTAATCCGATAGGCTAAAAAAGCAGAGAAGGAAAAAAAAAAAGAACGCAGACCCCGTCTAACGTCTTCCGATGGAGACGATGCCTCGGCTTTGAAGTTTTTTTTTTTGGCTTTTCCTTTTCCTTCTTTTCTTCTTTCGCTCGTTCGCAGTAGTGCCTTCAACGGCCCGAGGCCTTGGAGGTCTTGTTTGTTTTCTCACTTTGGGCCTCATGCAAGGGCAGCACCACTAACGTCACCACCAAACTACCTCTTACTTTTGAACCTTGATCTAATAAAAGAAATCCCCCTCCCTTTATCACGCCCATATGTACTCCGTAGCAAACCTCGATTTCCTTGATTTCTTGGCAAGGGAACAACGCGGCGATCTGAACCATTGTCCGCGCCAAAAAGATCCCTGCCTCCAGAAACTCTTCCCCTCCCCCCTGTTGTGTTTGCCTCACTGGGTTACGGATACAGCATTTCCTTCCTCCGAGTCAGTCTCGCGGGACCCTAAATGCTGATGGGCTCCGTTCCGTATCAGCGCGAATCCCCTTCATCGTATCGTATTCCGTATTGTCCTTGGCAGCTTCTCCCCTTGCCCGACGAATTGCGTGTAAGCCGGCGCTTAGTCAAGCGAGCTCCAAATCCATCTACTACATGTACAAAGCTGTCATCAACCGTAATGGGACATGATGCGCAAAGGTAAATTGCGAGGGCTCCATAGGGGGAGGAATCGCCCAACAAAGCGCGGGAGCCTTGTCCATCACCATCCCCACGAAGCACAGCGTAAAATTAAAAGGTCACCCACGAGCAATAGCTCTGTCTCACCACCACGAAACGAGCCACGCAAACTGTCCCCGGATGACGAAGCCTTTTTTTCTTCTTTTTTTCAATTCCGCGCAGCTTCACATGTAGGTACCCGTACCATTCGGTAGGTCCTATCGTGATGGGTACTGTACTCGTTACGCGTACAGCAAGGCGCAGAGTCAGCCCAGCAAAACGCCGCCAGCTCAGCCAAGAAGGATCGCATCTCCGCCAAACCAGCCACCCGTCCACGCATCTCTTGTCCAAAGTAGCAATACGAGTACCAGTACCAGTACAAAATAGAATGGCCAGGGATCATGTCAACCTGCGCGCGGCCCAAGATCAATCAAATCTCAACCTTTCGCCCTGCCGATGCCCGCCCCTGCATTGCCGCTGCCGCTCCGTCCACGTATGCATGCCTTCGTTTCCCCCCCCTGTACGACAGCCTCGTTCACAACCTCGAGGTTTTGCTTGCATGGGGGCCACCTGGAAGCTGATTTTTTGCTGGGAACAAGAATGGAGCATGTACCAACGGAACTCGTACCTGTAAGCCCTCCGTAGTGGTACCTGGAACGCATGCATGGTGTGGACAACGCCGCCCAAATCGATCACCGCCTCTCCAAGCCTCGTTCTCGCTCGCTTCTCTCTCTTCCCTCACCGATGGTTAGACCGATCGCTGCTCGTGCGCCTCCTATCCGGTGTCCGTATCCACTCCGCGAATCGGTCCTCTCAGCCGACTGCTGCCAGGTCACGATTTCTGGGTCGACCAGGGTGAGTATCCGGATCTGATGCCAGCGGTGCACAGATCATATTCCGTTTGCTCACCCAACACTTGGTCAATGTATGACTGAGCATTCCTGTCTCTGCCTAATTCGGCGTCGTCCTTGATATACTGTCGTGTGCATTTCAAACATCTGGATGAAAAACAAAGTCAACATGTCCACGTCTTTTACATCTCACATGTGTTACTTGGCTGCAAGTCATTTGTCCTCAACTGCAGTCTATTAGTGTCATACGTACGTCAGACGATTCTCTCTACCCTACGCATGTCCATCCAGAGACTCTTCTCAGTGAATAGTCCTCCGCGTCGGTAGCAGGTCTGCGAAATGTGAGATGTACATGAAAAAATACAATGAAATGCCCGTCACATATTGGCAAATCGTCTCCCCTCTCCCAAAGCTTGACTTCATATCTCGTCCGCCCCCTTGAAATGCAAATATAACCTCTCTCCTGATTTTTTTGTAGAACATAAAAAAAACTGCTTCTTCCTAAACGCCAATGTCGCCCAGTTGCGAGAATAGTTCTGCTTGATGAACAGTCCAGAGCAGATCGAAATCGAAAGTGAGCAGCCAAAGCCCCATAGACCTTACAGCCCCTGTGGAGGGTAAGACCTCAACGACCACCACATCCCATACTGCTCATTACCTTTAGCATGGCCATCGTAGCTACCTATGCACCCCCAAAGGTGCACTTTGGTTGCCCGCGCTCAAATACACTCTCAACACCACTTGTATGGAGATCTAGGGCCCTAGCTCGATCCCCTGGCTTTGATTGTGGATTTTTTCTTGTCCCCTCCTTGAGCACTTGGTGGGGGGCTCTGCTGTGACGAACCAGTGGCGTTGACTTCATCTTTGCCCTTCTTGCTCTTCTTGCCCTTCGACTGCACAGGTGTAGCGAGGAGTGCAGAGGAAGACGGGAGAGGCACCGGCGATTCCTTTGGTCGGGCAGTCAGGGGGATGTTGGGCAGCGGAACTGCTGTTTGACGCGGTGCGGGCACTGGAGTCTCGGGCTTCGTCTTCTTAGTCGACTTCTTGGCCGTACTAGGAGTAACCGCTGCGGCCTTGGAGGGAGTAGCAATAGTGGTGGCCGATGACGAAAATGCCGACGACGGAATGGCTGGCGGCGCAATAGGGGTTTGCTTTTTGGCGGTTGAGGGCAATTCTGCTCCGAGATCAGGACTGCTAATCCTGGCCGTCTTCTGCTTCTTGCTCTTGGTCTCCGCAGACTGGTTTTCTTCCCTGAGCTGTTCCTCAGCAGTGATGGCATCATCTTCCGAGGTGGTGTGTTTTCTCTTGCCCTTGGGCTTTGCACCCGCAGTATTGCTCTCAGCAGCAACGTCAGCGTCCTTCTTCTTTTTGGCATCTTCCTTTTTGCTCTTCTTCTCCTTTTTGGTAGATTTGGGAGTGGCTACGGCCGCAGGCGCTTCTGCCATGTCAACGTCTTCGTCACCAGGCGCATCTGCTCCGATGTTGCCCATCGGGGTATTCACGCCGAATGGCTGGTACCTGGCTCTGAGGCCCTTTGGTTGTGGTCGAGCAGCGCGACGAGGCGCGGGGCCAACAGAAGAAGCGGCGGCGCCTCCGAGATTGGCAATTCTCTTAATGTGCATGGTCTGGTCGATTTGCTTGCGGGCTAAAAGGAGCATTAGTTAGGGGCAAGTAGATAAACTGGGAGCAGCTTAGGAGAGCAACTGACTTGGTTGGTACGTTGAATCGCTGGAGGAGGGAATCAAAATCTGGATCGAGCTCTTGGTCGCATCGTGTCAAAGGAGACGCCGTAGTCTTGGCCGTCATGTGAAAAGACTCGGTTTCCAATCTGCGATCGGTCCATGGGGATCTCTAGTCGTTCTCTGATAACAGAGAGTGGGACGTTGGAAGGAACCGTAAAG
>MDJU01000830.1:0-12686 GCA_001721665.1 Trichoderma pleuroti | reverse complement strand
GGTGGTGGTGGTGGATGCGGAGGTTGTTAAGCGTTATTGTTGTTGTTGCGTGGTTTGACTGTTGGCAAGTATGAACATGCCTGTGAATGAATCATGATACTTGAGTAGATTGAGCGTAGCAAGGCCATGATGGGCTGTACATGGCGCATGTTAATAAGACAAATGTATGATTTGAGAACATGAGCGTGAACAGTACCGTTCCGTGTATGGAATTCAATGTAGCTCAGCGGCAACATCTTCATACAGTGTCTATTTCTGTTTATTTCAATATGTCTAACCCTGGTATAATCTCTGCTATGGGTGCTGTGGGCGCCGTTCTTATGCTCATGATATCCGTAACTCCATTTTCATCTCGTGTCAAATTCATCAAGATAATCGACACGTCCAAAACCATGTGACAAGAATAAATAACCCGACATTGCGCGGCTGTAAGTGGATCGCTAGGATGCGATAAGAAGAAGGACGGACAGAAAAAAATCAGCTTGCTTTATGAGAAATGCCATTCAGCGGGTAATCCTCGACGGGTGTTGGAGGATCATCCTTGGCAAGATGCTCAACATCGGGCACAACCTCGCCTTCACTAACAATGGGGAATGGAGTGAGGACGTGACTAATGTCTCCCCACCATTGCTCGCCAAAGTGGCGGTACCATTCCACCGTCATCTGCAGGCCCTCTTCAAACGTCGTCTTTTGCTCCCAGCCCAGGTTGCGTAGCTTTGACCAGTCGACGGCATACCTGCAGTCGTTGAAGGGTCGATCGTGAGTGTACTTGACCCATTTCCGGAACTGCTCTGGGGTGTCATGGGCAATCTCCATGGCGGATAAGATTTTGCCGCATAACTCGAGGTTGGAGATTTCGTCGGTAGAGCCGACATTGTACACATGGCCAATCTGGCCCTTGTGAAGTATCGTGTCAAAAGCATCGGCGGCGTCTGCAGCAAAAAGGTATCTCCGGGTTGGGCTGCCATCGCCATGGAGAACCACAGGGCGGCCTCGATTGAGCAGAGAAATGAATTTGGGTATGATTTCTAGCCAAATCAGTCAGAACCGAGTAATGCTGGGAAGTTTGAATAAAAAAAAAAACTCACTCTCCGGATATTGGTGGGGACCATAGACATTGTTGCTGCGAACAATAATGGTCGGCAGCTTGAAGCTCTTGTGATAGGAGTGGACCATCATTTCGGCGGCAGCCTTGCTTGCGGCATAAGGGTTGGTTGGGGCCAGGATGCTGGACTCCTGCAGCTCGTCTTCGCCATGGCCAACCTCGCCATACACCTCGTCTGTCGACACATGGATAAATCTCTTGATGCGGGCCTTCTTGGCGCCCTCCAAAAGAACGTGGGTGCCATAGACGTTTGCGTGGGTAAAGCTGTAGGAATTGCCAAAGCTCAGGTCCACATGCGACTGGGCGGCAAAGTGCATCACGGTATCAATGTGATAGCGCTCCATGCAGTCGAGGACTTCGGAGGGATTGGTCAAGTCGCCATGATAAAAGGTAAAGTTGCGCTTGTCGTTGAGGGCTCTGGTGTTGTTGAGAGCAGAGCAGTAGTCGAGCTTGTCAAACGACACAATGTTGTAAGCGTGGGGGTATGTCAAGGTGAGATGGCGAACAACCCAGGAAGCGCTGGTGTGATGCAAACGTTAGTCATGTGTGCATGGCCGCTTAAACAACGAGGGAGCTGAAGAGCTGGCTGTCTGGAAGAGTCTGAAACCTACATGAAGCCTGCGCCGCCGGTAATCATGATGTTTCTGACATCGGAGCGAGGCTCGAACTCGGTGGTGCCCGTGAGGACGGGGGCCTGCTGCCAAATGTCAGGCTCTTGGAAGTAGCTGCGATGGCCGTTCATGATGCCTTTTTTTTTGGCCAGCGTCATGGATCAGTTACCAAACTTGGACATGGACGGATGGGAGCGGGATTTGTGCCAGATCGGGGCGCATGCATACCGTTGGCCAAGGAGGTCTTGACCATGGGTCTCCGGTAGGGCTGGTGAATCGCGAGTGAATCGGGGCTTCTGACTGGATCCATGGCTCTGGCTATGGCTTTGGCTTGGCCCGGCGATTGGTGGTTTCGGCTGTAGGCGAGGCGCTGCAAGGGCGACGGCGACGGCGACGGCGATGCCAGAGCGGCGTCTGACGAGTGCGCGTGCGAGGAGGGCGAAGAAGAGCGGGAAGAGGTGGTTGAGGCAGGATACGATGCCGCCGGAGACGACGATGGCGACAACATTGGTGTTGAGTGGGAGAGGGAGAGGCGGCGGGAGAGGCTCGGTGGGAGGGCTTTGATCAGCGGGTTCATGTCCCGGAGCGCGGTTTCCTCAGGTGAGTGAATGAATGTGCAGTGCAGTGCAGTGCAGGCAGTCGAGATGCAGTTACATGGAGGTCCTACAGAGACGGGCAGGCGCAGCAGCGGTTTATATTTGCGCCGTCCAGGGCCCGACGAACACGAACGTCTGGTCGTATGGAGGCTGCCAGGTTGGTCTTGGTTTGTCTTGCTTGGTCTTGTTTTTGTCTGGTTCGGTTTGGTTCCGTGAGCCGCGTTGATTGTCTGCTAATGCCAACGCTCGAAATTGGCTGACACACCCTCAGCGCTTTCACGCGATGCCCAGCAGCTAGCTCCCGCCGTCGGTGCCAGGGCCGAGAGAGGCGCATGTATGTAGTCTGGGATGGCAATTCCGGGCTCTCTCTCTCTCTGGAGACTCTCTAGACTCTGTCTGGACGCTGGACGCTCTCAGGATCGGGACCTGATGGCCTCTGCGCTCAGCGGCGGCAGGGCAAATACGAGCCTCTACACGGCGTCGACGGTGGCAGCGGTGGTGGCCGTTTCAGTGGCGGCAGTGATGACGGTGCAGCAATCCGCAGAGCTTCGTTCCATCGATTCGACCTCGTCTCGGGCAGGACGAGGCAGCGCAGCGCATGGGCAAGGCTTTATTTTTGCCCTGTCCGGCCATGCTCGTGATTGATTTGGCTGCGTTTAATTGCAATGTGGAGGGCGAACGGCTCACCCGCGCCTTGTCTGCAACGGGACTAGCCCCGCAATGTTTCTCTGTCAGACCAGCCTGTCGAATCCAAGAGTGTACCTAGAATCTACTGATGTGCACCATATATATTAGCATCACTTTACAAGTATTCTCAAAGTAGCGGGTGCAGAAATTGCCCCCCTTCCCCCCGGTCCCGTTTCGTTCCCACAAGGCAGAGCGAACAGAAGAGGTACGTACCAACCTTGCCTCGACCCTGTTTGCACTGTACCTGAGTGCCTTAGCTAATACAGAGCACGAGTAGGTACATACGTCATGCCCTCTCAGGTACGAAAGCATTAGTAGTAGCAAAGGGTGATGCTGATGCCATCCCGGTGGCTGTTTTGACATGTGCTTGTGCCTCTAGCTATAAGCAAAAAGAAGAGAAGAGAAGAAGAATTCCCCGTGGGCAACACCGTTAGGGCGCGATTAGATAACATTGAATGAATTTTTTTTTTAATTTTTTTCCTTTTTTATTATGCAAGCCATGGAATCTGGCCATGGCAATCTCTCTACCAGGATCCTCGAACCTGTAGATGCATCAGCCTGCCGCCTTCGATCCATCACGGCCCATATAGATCCATATATATACCCATCGCAGCCTCCACCGCCGTCGTCATTACGCTTCGGAGATCGTCCCTCCCACGAGGCCATCCTATCTTGCTCTATACACTTATTGGAGACACGATAATGAAACACTGGAGACCTGATAAAATGCCGCAGTCGTGTTATCGCGTCCTCTCCACCTGTCAAGAGGCATCTGCCCGCGGCTCAGCTTCGTTTTCCCAATGGGCCGACTCGCAAAAGGCCTTTTTTTTTCAGGGGATGCGAAACTCCACCAGCCGTCTTGGAATGACGGAGGCGGTGTTGGCATCGACAGGAGACGGACATGTACCGCATGTGCTTGCTGAGCTGCCAAGCCGCCGATGGGCTCACGGAATGCATGCTGGATATCCGGCAACAAGCGAGTCTGCATCTCTCAGCCCGTAACGTAGTAAGCTGAAGGGATGTGCATTCACAGTATAAACGAGAGAAGGGAGCAAGACGATGCTCAGTTTCGAGTATTTAAGGAGCTGGGAAATCCTCCACAAAACCACACTTCATTCTCCATTCTCATCATCAGCCATTCTCCAAGCTTGGACGATATCAAACATTCTCTCTTCAGAAACCTTGATCCTTATTCACAATGGCTCCCTCTGCCATCTCCCCCAAGACTTCCCCTGAGCCTGAGCGCCGCTCCAGTCTCAACAAGGCCCTCTTCCAGACCCGGTCTCACAGCAGCTCTGTGTCATCAGTTGCTTCCATCACCCTCAACGATGGCAACATGATACCCCAGGTTGCCCTTGGTGTTTACAAGGCTCCCAACGGCCAGGAAACCGAGGATGCCATCACGGCCGCCCTCGATGCTGGATACCGCCACATTGACTCTGCTGCTCGCTATGCCAACGAGGAAGCTTGTGGACGGGCCATCCGCCGCTGGATGGAGAGGACCGGCACGCCTCGTGAGGAAATCTTTGTGTGTTCCAAGCTCTGGGACTCTGACCACGGCTACGAAGCCACCTTTAACGCACTCTGCTCCTCTCTTGACAAGCTGGGCCTAGAGTATCTGGATCTCTATCTCATCCACTCTCCCGCTCAAGACGAGGAGAAGCGTCTAGAGAGCTGGCGCGCCCTGGAGACGGCTCGGCGGCTAGGCAAGGTCAAGTCCATTGGCGTGTCCAACTTTGGCGCCGCCCATATTGAAAACTTGCTCGAGAATGCCCGCGTGATCCCCGCCGTCAACCAGGTCGAGGTCCACCCATTCTGCCAGCGCGAAGCCCTCGTCGAGCTCTGCAACAAGCACGGCATCATGATTGAAGCCTACTCCCCGCTGGCTCGGGGCAACAAGCTCAAAGACCCCGTCATCAACGCCATTGCCAACAAGTACGGCAAGACGCCCGCCCAGATCCTCCTCAACTGGAATGCTTCTCGCGGAAACGTCGTGCTGCCAAAGAGTTTGACGCCCTCTCGGATCCAGAGCAACCTCGAGAGCTTTGACTTTGAACTCTCCGAGGAAGACGTTGAAACCATCAACACTCTTGGGGCTGAAAACTATGTTACCGGCAGCATGCACAAGTCGAGCGACTAAATGAGACCACGACACTTGCCATTCATCTTTGCATCAAGAGGTTACCTATTTTTTTTTACAACCTCTTTCTTTTCTAAGCTGGATTTTAAATCTACGACATGATACCTCATCCTCAAAAATGCATTTTTTGATGAGTTGCGAGGCGCAAACCATCAACACTAAAAGGTATGAGTAGACGGATAAATGTTTATAGAGGAATACATAGATCTGGCGTCCACAATGGCCCAGAAGAGAACTTCGCTCTTTTGCTTTTAGTTACTCCTACTTGGAGTTTGCATATCCTTGTTATCATGACCCATTTCGCCCCGACTCTCTCGCTGTGTTCAGGTTCAACGAGCTACCCAGCCCCTACACTTTCACATGTCGCGTCTCTACACTGTAAGCTGAAAAGGTGACATTGCTTCAACACCCAATTTTTTTCCCTTTTAGCGTTCCGAAATCAGGGGTACGGCGGGTCCAAATGACAAACGACAAGTTCCAAATGTCTGTGATCGCTGACAGGGCCCGTAATGATTGGCTTCCCCTTGATCTTTGTCGCCGATCCAGAGACAGTCGGACAATGCAAGCCCACTATGGATTGAGACAATTCTTTGCACCATGTCTCAGATTTTGGTACCGCCGTATGAGCAGAATAGCGGAGAAGTTGGACGGCGGCATGATGTTCACCTGCTTGCCTGCGACTCCTTCAAAGAGTATCTTCATGTACTCGACGGAGAAGCTCCCTATCAACACATAGTTAATTACAAATATCATAAGGCAGAAACCTAAATTCACTCGCCCATTTTCCCAAATTCACCTATCATTACTCGCAGGATCAACAACTTGGGGGAGGAGACTACGCCACGTAGTATTGACATCTCCTTGTCCCCTCTCCACGCCCGTCCCCGTATCCCACGATGGACAAACTCTGTAAATTGGGGTGTTTTTACGGGGAATTTCGGGTCAACGGATGCGGAGGAGGGGACAATGCCCATGGCAGTTGTTTCACATTGTTGTTTCTGCTGTTTTATACTCTTCTACTGTTGAATTCGAGGGAATCAACTAAAGCAAGTTGTAGCTGAATAGGCGGTTCAAAATATCTCTGCCAAATGTTCTGTAACTGGTCACTACTTTGATCAGATTGACACAAAACAACTCAACGGTCAACATCGCACACATAACAAAACATTAAAAGTTCAAAACCGTCAGCCGCTGTGTATTCATTATTGTTGATCCAAGTTTTCTATATTCAATGTACCCAATAGCCCCTCAACGCCATAACCGTGCATCACCATTCTCGCTAAAATCACAATCCCCGTGTCCAACATTACGACACCAACCTACTTTTCCCAAAAGAATAAAACACAAAAGTTTGCGCCCATCACTCTACTTGCAAAAACATGCTTCAAAGCGTCTTGTGCTCTGCGTCTGGCTTCCAGCTGAGCACCATCTGATTAAACCTCTCCAGCTGGGAGAGGTCGGTGGCCCAGGTAGTCAGTAGTCTCACCACGGCAAACTCTCCATACTTTTCCCATACGTAGAATGAGAACTCCTGCTGGAGAGCGTGGACAAGCGTAAGAGGCAGCACAGCAAAGACCTGGTTGGTCTCCGTCTTGGCATTGAGCTCGTATCCAGCTCCCGTAATGGAGCGGGAGAGCTTCTCGGCCGCCAGGTTGGCCCGTCGAGCGAGGTTAAAGTACAAGCAGTCGTCCTCTCGGAAGAGTTCCGCAAACTGCACCCCCATGATACGGCCCTTGGCGAGCAGGGAACCACGCTGCTTGACAAAGAACTCAAAGTCCTCGGCCAGCTTGGTGTCCTTGACCACGACGGCCTCGCCCAGCAGAGCGCCGTTTTTGGTGCCTCCAATCCAAAAGATGTCGGTAAGCTCGAGCATGTCTCGCAGGGTCACGTCATTGATGCTGGACGTGAGGGCAGCGCCGATTCGAGCACCGTCGGCGAAGAGCAGGAGACCATTGGCCTCGCAGAGGCGCTTCAAGGCGGTCAGCTCAGCCTTGGAGTAGATGGTGCCGATTTCCGTGGCGTTGGAGATGTAGACGAGACGGGGCTTTGCCATGTGAGGAAAGTGCCAGTTGTCGTCGAGGGCCTTGGTGAGGGATTCCGGCGTCATCTTGCCGTTGACGGGCGCGACGTTGATGATTTTGTGGCCGCTCGCCTCGACGGCTCCCGTCTCCCGAGTCACAATGTGGCCGGAGCTGCAGGCAATGACGGCCTCGTGGGGGCGAAGACAGGCGGCGATGGAGATTGCGTTGGCCGAAGTGCCGCTGGGCACGAAGAAGATGCCCACGTCGTCACGGCCGAGGTGGCGGCGGATCAGATCGCGGGCCGTCTCGCTGTAAGTGTCGCGGCCATAGCCAACCTCTTGGGTATTGTTGCTCAGCAGCAGGGCATTGAGGACGTCGGGATGGGCTCCCTCGCTGTAGTCGTCGGTGAAGCTGTACTTTTGCTTGGCCGAAGCGATGCCGGTGGCAGGCATTGCGATGTTGATGCTAGAATTGGAATTGGAATTGGAATTGGAATTGGAATTGGAATTGGAAAGATTAAAGTTATGGATGTTTTGCGTAAAGAAGAGTCTAGGACAGTGAATCTAAACAACGAGCAAAGACTTTTTGATGACAAGAGTAAACAACCAAGCACTAGCAGCGTATGATGGAGGAGGAACCAAGAGGCGGAGAGCAGCGTCCCTCTTGTCTTACAAAGAGAGGAAAGAAAAAGACAAACAACAAACAAGACCAAGACCAAGACCAAGGCAAACCCAATGATACTTGTACAGTACAGCACATACGCCGTGCCACTGGGGCCATTCTACGGAGCCTCTCCCCTGCCCAATTAGCTAATGATAATAGACCGGTTGTCATGATTCAAAACGTGCTCTCCCTGGGGCAATGCGAGGAGAACCACTGCCAAACGGATTGATCCATCCATTACGAAACTCCGACTTACGCCCCGAAAAAAAAATCAAAAAAAGGGATTCTCCAGTCTTTTCTTCGCCATGACTGTTCCATGCTCTTCCTCGTGCTAAAAAGTTGTTTCGATGGGCTCTGGACGCAAAGCTAACAAGAGTCCAGTCTCCGCCGGAGCCGGCCAACTAGGGGCTTACCCGGCACATGCCGACGCAGGCCGGCCGCCAAAAGACATTCCCGACCATCGGACGCGGGATCCCGGGATTGATTCTGTTTTGTTTTGTCTTGTTTTGTTTTGTGGGAGGCGGAATTTTGCTTGTGCTTTGTCCTCTTGCGTCGTATTGTAACCGTGGTAGTCTTGTAGATGCAGGTGATACAGAGGCAGTCATGTCCATTTCAGTTCCTCCATTGAACGCACGACACGAGGAAGAAACAGGCAAGACGAGGAGGCGCCGGAGCTCCCTATCTATCGCCCCCCCTCACATCACCTCACCAAGAACAAATGGGCAGAGATAAGATGGGGATTTCTGTTGGAGGGCAAAAGACCAAAAAAAAAAAGAAGCTACACTAGCAGCGGCCCAGTATCGTCGCTTCAACGGCCCCACGTTGACAAGCAAAGTCCCCTAATCAAGCTAAGACGAGGCCCGTTGCTATCTAAAGACGCTTCTCGGCCCGGACAAGACTCGGAGAACTTGTGTGATTTGGGCCGTCCATCACCATCACAACCTCTGGTATCAAGATAAACCACGAGTATCACTGCAGTAGTAGACTGTACACTATCATTCTCGAAAGCGTATAGCCTCTTGTTTCCCCCCTATATCCAATGACACGCATCACCGAGGGGGGGAGGATTTCATCAAAATGCAAGCCACAACCCCAACAATGACATCTAATAGACGTAAAAAACACCATCAAAAGCAGGCCCCCCAAAACCCAATTGCCGTAAAAGCATAGGCAATTAAAACCGGACATCGAGGAGGGGCTGTTCGCTTCGATGCTTGGCATTGTCTAGACCAAAATGCGACTTCTCCGCCTTTTTTTTTTCTTTTTTCCCTGCTGATCATGGGATGTACAGACATGCAAACTGAGACGTGTACAAAAGCTCCGGTATCGACTGCTCTGGCTAGATATGAATCGCCAATGCACGTTGCGCCTCTGGTTGCTTTCAAGGCTTCCCCAACATTTTGTATTTCTATGCGAATTGCGAATTGCATTAGCCGGTATTCGACGGCTTTAGATTACATGTATCTAAACGGTGACGGCGCATGTCGTTAGGTGATTACGCCATCTCTCAACTACGAGCACAAGCGTCATGGAATGCATGAGCTTTGTTGTACCCATGGATCAGTTTTTACAACGTAGAAACAATACATTCATTCTTCTCATTCCGAACCTCCTTCATCAAATAGCGAAAAGTATCAAGGAACGTGCCGTGTCGCTTGCTCAATAAAATCCAACCTCATCCAAGCCCTTGTAAAATCGTCCAAAGCCACCATTTATCTCCTCTACCCCCAGCCAGTCTCTTCACTCCCCATCCCCCCATTACCAGCTCACCGGGCTCATCAACAAACAAGTCCACCTTGACCTTGTGCATCCCCAAGTCCTCCTCGCTCACAGAGCCGGGAACTGCGGCCCGAGAAATGGCCGCTGCATCATCCACAATCAGCCTCGCCACATTCATCCCCATCAGCGCGCTCGTCTCCATTGTCGAAATAAAGCTCTCAATGCCAGATGTGTAGTAGAGCCCGCTGCCCAGGATAGGGTCCTGGAATGTCACCCGTGGAAGCTCAATCGGGTACGAGTAAAACCAGTGCGGGTAATACCATGAGATCGGGTCCACACCGCTGTTCTCGTCGTCTCCGCCCCGGTTCTCCTCCGCCGGGGCCGTAAACGTGTCTGGCACCTCGACGCCAAGGAGATCCGACAGAAACTGCGGGGTCACGGGCTTGGGCGAAAATATCTTGTACACAAACTCCGTCTTGTTCGTCTTTGGGTTGACTGCCGTCCCGAGCGTGCTGACCGAGTAGAAGCCCGTCTTGCCAACGCCTTCAGCGCCCTCCTTCGGCTCCTCGTCCTTGGCAAGCGTCGTGTACACGTTGCTTGGGGCCTTGGCTCCCGGTGGGAGCTTGAAGAAGTCTGGGTGCAGTTTGAACGGAGAGGTAAATAGCGTGACGTGGAGCTTGGTGTAAGGGATTTCCTCAATGTGATGCTTGATGACGCCCTCGCCGGCTTCAATGTTGCTAAACTGCCAAGGAGAGGCAATGATTACATCATCGAATATGGTATCAACAACTTGTGCATCGGCCTCGGCTGATCTTGTTGAAATCTCATATCTGGGGGCTGAAGATGAGGTCTTGGCTTTGGCAAAGCCAATGGAAGAGACGGCGGTATCATGGTAAACGGCAGCACCGCTGGCCTTGACCATTTGGTCAAAAATCTGCCAGTTGCCACCATGCACAGCCACGGCGCCATCTGTGGCAAACGAGACCTAGGGCATTGTAGATTAGTATACGAGGGCAAATCTATAAATCTCATTTTGGTGGATGCCTACCATGGTTTCCAGTCCATGAAGATATGCCAGGTTGGAGGCATAGTTGACCCTCGTGGCCGCCTGGATAATGTGCCTCGAGAATGCCTCATCAATCTAAAAAAAAAAAAAAAAAGTCGTCAGCCTACACCACGGTCCACCTCATGACAATACAGTGAAAAAGAAATCTGCCACTCCGAACCTTGTGCTCGGCGAGAAATTGCTCTCCCGTCACCGCTGTAATCTTGACCAGATCCAGCTCGTACACCCTGGCCGTCAGCGATCGAAACGGGAAATACGGCTCCTCATACAGCTTGAGGAACTTGCCAACCACTTCCTTGACCAGGTTGACAGTTCGGTACGGGCTCATGCCGTACCGCCACCACAGCTTGCCCGCATCCCACCACCAGGACGTGCCATCCGTGGTCTCGTAGACGAAGCTGTCGCCGTCCCAAATGGCCGTGATGTCGTCCTCGCTGCTGGCCGTGCGGTAGTTGTCGCCGATGGACAGGTTGAAGTTCTTGGTGCCGTTGTACATGATGTGATTGACGGATACGAAAATGGAGGCGCCCAGCTCAATGGGCTGCAGCGGGTCATCAAACGCGCTGACGGTCAGCGTCCGGCCGCCAATGCGTCCCGTCTTTTCAAAGATTGTGATGTTGACTTTGACATCTGCCTCATCTGCATATTGTCGCAGATGGTACGCAGCCGAAGATCCGGCAGCTCCAGCTCCTGTGGGCATCTGGTTAGTTGCAAGCTGCCTGCTGTGCCAATCTCTCTTATAGACGTTTCGTGTGCAAAGAAATCAATCTCAGCCAATGTCAGACTCACCAATGATTGCAATGTTCCTCACTCCATTCGCCTTGACCTCTTCCTTGGACGCCACCACCTCCCCGCCCAGCGCGAGCCAGGCCGCAAAGGCCGAGCCCAATCTCAGCCGCATCTCGATCAACAAACAATGTCCAGTTCAATACAAGGTCAAGGCAGAGCAGGGCAAGGGCAAGGCAACTCTAGAGAAGAAGAAGAAGAAGAAGGAAATAGATTCAGCTTTGCCAGCCTTTCCAAGCGGTAAAATTGGCAGGATTATAACAACCAGGCTGCTGCCCCTCTCATAATTTCAGCCCGGTATGATGAAAGAAAAAAAAGGGCGCCGTGCATCCTCCTGCAGGCGTGGTCTGACTGATTGCGTACGCACTAAAAGACGGAGTGAAGGTACAGAGTACGGGGTAGCTCCCTGCTAACCTTATCGACGCGGGATGTTCCAGCCACAAAAGCAACAGCCACACCATCCATGTAAGCTGCTGTTGGGTAGATGCGATTGTGATAGTGATGCTGATTGCACATACATCACGTGCATCTCACCTCTTATTGCGCTTGCTTGAATACATTTTTGCGTTTGTAAACCGGCTGCACAACTACCTAGTATGGACGAGCATCCAGCAAATTAAGGCTATTTGTTAACGTCACGAGAGTGTAAATGGTCAAGGGTTCCGGGGTCTACGACTGCAAACTACTATAGTAGGTGCGGTAGTGGCTGGTCCAACTACAACCCTATTCCAACATGCCGAGATCCAGACTCAAAACTTCTTAGTATTGTGGGATATCTCACAATGCTTCGTCGCCTTGGCTCTACCAAAAATGGAAAATAGTATGCAGCATAGACTCTCCGCTGGCTGATGATCCAGGCACTTGATAAAATAAAAATAAAAATAAACAATACAGGATATCTACCATATAAATACATATTGGCCTCGCAGAGGGGAATTGGAAAAAAAGCATCTGTACAATCTCTCTGTATCGCAGAGCTATACACTAAAAACAAATCAATCGCTGTGTGGGAATCCTAACTTTTTTTCTTTCTTTCGGAGCACCCAGCCGTAAACAACGCCTAATCCTCCATGGCTGTCCAAGAAGAAGAAAAATGGAAAATGGAAAAATATAAAAAAGAAAAAAATAAAAAACCCAAAAATATAAACTCAGCTTGTACCCAACACCCTTGCAGGCTGCTGTTGGCCGAAACCAGCAGGACATGATGCGAATTGTGCCGACGAGAGAAAAATAAGGCTTTGTTCCCCTCCTCCCTTCTCCCCAGATGGTTTCACAGCAGATGAGACTCTGTC
>MDJU01000083.1:0-78981 GCA_001721665.1 Trichoderma pleuroti | reverse complement strand
TAAGATAACTAAGTCTAAACAGGGGTCTAAACAGGGGTCTAAAATTACGAAAATCGCGAAAAAAGTCGCGAAAAATCGCGATAAAAATCGGTAAATTTCTATCAAATCTATCAAATATTTGATCAATCAATCAAATCAATCAAATAATGCCTTCATTTTCTATTAATCAATCAAATCCGGGTACCGGATTTGATTTGATTGATTTGACGGCAGCGCTGACACCAACGGCAGCAAGGATTTCGCACGACGTTTGAAACTCTGCTTGCTCTTGTTCCAGCACCACCTTCTTCAGCCTTTGGAAATGCCCCCCTCGAATCGCCTTTGCCAACGTCTTAACCCCCATCCCAATTTTTGTGCGAACCGGAAAAGCCGAGACAGATGAGTGACGCAGGTAGCATTGTAACCAACTCTTGCACATCCCGTGGGAATAAAGGAACATCTTTTTCATCATCATCGGTACCAAAGCTAGTCGTTCGCACCCACAATGTCTCCAATTTATCAAAGTCGTAGAAACTATGGAGGTAATCGTCTTTTCCCAACGGCTCGTGTGGTAGGGTTAGGTAGTCACGTCCAAATTCGAAGTTCAAAGCTTTCAAGGTCTCCCTTCGATCGTGTAGTATGCGCTGAGCCTGTCCCCAGGTGAACGAAGAAAAATCGATTTGTGATTCATCATATACGTCGAGGGTCAAATCTTCGGCATAATACTCAAAGTGCTCCAGCTTTGGACAAGAGCTCACAAGGTTCTGCAGACTTGACACACTGATGTAGCTCTCACAAAGAACTACAGAGCGGAGTTCAGAAAGAGGTAGACGATGCGAAATCTTCCCACACAATTCTACCGTCAATTTCTCAAGGCGTGGCAGCATTGACAGAAAGTCGAGCATGCGACCAAGATCAGTATTCTCATGAATACATAGTTCCAGGTTGCGAATGGACGGTATTGCAGCCAATGCTCCAAGTGAGACATTAAGCTTAGTTCTATAACTGCCTGGCTCCTGGATATATAATGTCTCTCTCTACCCTTGGGAGACGAGCCAGTATCAATTCCAGGAGTCGCAGTTGAGAGTCGTATTGGTGGTCTTTTATCGTCTGGAGCCATTCATCACATTTGCTGATGTTATGACGTCGTGCTTCTGCTCGCAATATCTCCATATCCTCCGCCAGAAATTTAGAGGATCTCATGTCGAGGGTGTAGAAGCATCGTACCTGGGCAGCCAAGTCTGGCCGCGCAACGATGGTGCGCAACAGCGGTCGAAAATCCATAGGGAAAACTTCATGATATTGAACCAGTTGCGCGACATCACGCAAGCGCCGGCATGTCTGAATTAGAGAGCAGAAAGCAGACTTGGAACTTGTCCAATCCCACGCCTCTGTAGTAACAGCCAAGCAGTGGAGACACAGATCCTCGCATATCATCATGAGAATCTCGTCAGGCATAGTGACGAGGCTGGCTGGTTCCATAATGAATAGATGGTCGCTAATAAAAGGTCGAATTTGATTCAAAAATTCAGTGAGAAGAAGAGACGTTGTAACGTCAGAGATCTTGCAAAGTGTTTTGGCCGTGGTGTGATTGAGGCAGACGATGGAGTTGTAAGGAGGAAAACTGCGTGCCCACTTGCCAAGTGTGCAAGTCTCCGATATATTTCCTCTCGCCAGCTGGCATGCATTCACTTTGCCGTTCACATTGCCCTCACTTTCTACTCAGCGTCAGTCACCTTTACCCTTTTATTTCAGTGGGCAGTCCATGCTATAATCACTGTTAGTGACAGCCATCTGATGAATATTCAGGGCAGTCAGATATCGAAGCAATCATCGAAGCCTGATGACAATTTGGGATCCAGAAAGCATACTCTATAGACAACTCGACCGCCAGAGACGAGCAATCAATCGTAGTTCTGCTTGCAATAATGGCAAACACCAGCATGTACTCATCCGTATTCATTAATCTGCATATCCTATCCTTATGCAGCTTCCTACTCCTCCTCCTCGCTATCACTCTCCTCCTCCTCCTCAACCTCCTCCTCACTATCCTCCGCCCCCTCCGGCCTCTCCACCATCAAAAACGCCGCCAAGCACGTCACCCGGTTATGCGTCACATACGTCCCCCTCAGCTCTCCCGCCGGCTTCTCAATCTTGGCATCCTTCTTCCTCGCGACCTCCAGCAGCTCCTCCGCCCGCACCGTCCACACCCTAATCTTGCCATCGCTGCTCGCCCCAACCACGTAAAACGTCCCCGGGTTGCCCGTGCTCGGTATGGCCACAAAGTCCTTGATTCTGCCTGAAACGCCTTCGCCTCCTACGTAGCCGACGAACTTGGCCACGGGGAAAGTTCCTTCGGACGCCTTCTTGTCGTCCTTGTCTAAAGGCTCGGGAGTTGAGAGGTCGTCTGCCTTTGTCGAGAAGAACGCAACACGGCCATCCTCTGTCGACACCGCCAGCAGCGCATCTCCAGTCTCCTCATCAATCGTAACATACGTAAAATGGTGTATCTTGACCCTCGTCGGCATGACCCGGCACTTTGGCACACTGTCCATTCCAAACACAATGACGTCCCGGTCGAAACCCACCGCAAACTCGTCCGCTCCGTCTGCCGTTCCCCAAGTCACTTTCCGCGCCTCGCCACTAGCATGTTTGCTCTCTCCGACCTCTCGCAGCATCTCCTTGCTAAAGCTCAGCACGCCCGCCTTCTTTCCGGTGACGAGATTCCACAGTCGCATGCATCTCTCGCCCTTGCCAACACTAATCATCAGCTTCATGCTCGGATGGATCGCAAAGTCGTTGACACCAGACGGTGTGCCACCAAACGGCGCCGTATCACCAGTCGGTCGGCCATGAGCCTTTGGCTTCGGTGTCTTGATATTGCTCAACATGGACCAGTCTCGTGTACGCGTCACGGCAATCGTCGAATCGTCGCTCGCCGAAAGAAGCTTCGACCTCGTAGGAAACTTCAGCGCCGTAATTGTCGAATCATGGTGCAGCAACGTTCCCAGCTCTCTGTTCTTGGGGTTCTCCAGAATCGGTCTCGGAGCCACGCTGGCCAATGCATCGCGGTTCTTCTTGCTCGGGGGATGCGCCGACAAATTGTAAACATGAACTCGCTCGTCCGTGCTGCCAGAGGCCAAAAGGACCTTTTGCGTTTGGCCCGGAACCGGGGGTGAGATGGGAGACACGGCAACGCATCGAATGGCGGATGCGTGCGCATTGAAGAGGAACGTATCGGCGAACTCGGCGTCTCCCTTGGCGCCAATCGTGGCCGTCAATCCATGCAGGACTCGGTCGTAGGATCCGGCGACGATCTGGATGGTTTCCTCCACAAACTTGTTGCTGCTTGTCGTTGGCTTCGTCTTGGTCTCTTTCTCCGTCTTTGCTTCAACGGCCTTTGCGCTGCTCTTGGTGGGTTTTGTCTTTTCGTCGACGGTTTTTGACTTTTTTGCGGATACAGGCTCCGCAACAGGTTCGCTGGTAGCAGCGGCTTGTCTCCTTCTTTTCGCCATCTTGTGTTGCTGTGTTTGAATACTTTTTGTTGTACGACGTACGAAAGATCAATCCAAGATCCAGATGCAAGTCTCTCTCAATGGCAAAAAAAAATATTATGGGTACCTTGCTTGATAAGATAAGGCGCATGGACCCGCTTTTAGAGCATAACAGTGGTTTGATGCATAATTTCCAACTCTCAGCACAATCATGTGAATACCATCAATTAGAAAAGAAAGAAAGAAAAGAGAGAAAGCCCTCTACAAGCAAATCATATACATCACAGACAAAAAGAGAAGAAAAGGGGGGAGATTAAATATTGTATTTCCACGGCCGGAGAATGCTCCCATATATGCTTGAATATATTGTGTATCTGCTTCGTGATATTTCGAACCGATGCTTGTTTGCCGACAAGGGTGAAATGTTGGTTAATAAATAAATAAAAAAAGATATAAAAATAAAACCAAAAAAAAAAATCTCCATCATCGCGTCCCATCCCTCTCCCGTCCACCCTCTCGGCTCAACTCTATAGTGCTCAGACGTGGGGAAACGCTTCGTAAAATCCTCAATGTAGTCCTCCCTCTCCCGCGAGGTCATCTCCAGCATTGGCTGCCCGGGGAGGTCGATTGCTATCAAACGCTCAAATGTAGGTTCATCCCTCTCCTTGGTTGGCGACGAGGCTTGTCTGCCTCCTGTTGGTATGTTGTTCAGGTGAACAGGCTTCTTTGGGGCTGTTGGCTTGGCCTGAGTCTTGGCCGATACGGCTGCAGAAGCTGATGCCGAACCTGCAGCTTGTTTACCATCGACCAAGGATCCGTCGCTTCGTCGTGGATCTACAACGATGGGCTTTGCAGCCACGGCTGGTTTGCGCTTCACCTCGGGACGGGGCTTGTCTGCCTCTCCGGGTGCCGGCTCAGAATCCGTAAACCTTCCGTACCCATGGGCTGTCCGTGGCACGTTTGCCGGCTTTTGTTCCTCACTCAACAGACTCTGGACCCTGTTTTGTATACTGGCGGCGCGTGCTGCTCCCATCGGCTTTGGGGCCGTTGGGGGTCGAGTCTTGGAGGGCGATCCGCTGCCTTCTGCAACCCTTTTTCGGTACTCTGCTTGCGCAGCCTCTACTCTAGCTTCCTCCTCTTCCAACTGGCGACGCTCCATATCGCGGCGCATCTCGGCCGTCATGTGGGCGTGTCCTTCTCCGTCTGAATCGCTCCGGTCGTCTGCTGCTTCAGAGCCCTGGATGGGCGTCAATGCACGGCGCCCCTGCTCTTTGCCGGGCGATGAAGATGTCTCTGGCTCATTTTCGGACGAGGCATTGTTTTCAAACCTCTTGAATGCACCACCAAACTTGCCTGCGAGCAAGTTCTTGGAAGTCGAGGCTGCCGGATCGGATCGTTGCCCTTGGCGGTCTTGATCATATTCCTGCACTTCGATGCTTCTTGAGCTGCGAGCGGTCGGTTCTTTGGAGCTTGCTCCGGCTTCGTTATTGCGTCCAGTGTTGGAATGCGACAAGGGCAGATGCCAAGACGAGTGTCGGTTCGTGGAGGACTGGCGAGAAGAAGGCTTGGATGCGTTCTCCCTCTCGCGCAAATACTCCAGGGTGCTCGGCTCGAATGTAGAGCTAAGAGGCCGCGGCTTATTGACCAGATCGCCAGCGGAAGACCGCATGTCTATCAGGTCTTCTGCAGAGCTGAGGATATCCAATGACGTCCTAGACGAGGCAACCGTGCTCTGGCTCAATCGCGGCTGGACAGACGAGGATCGAGTGTTTGCCGACGCCCAGTTCCCACCAGAGTGTCGCTTGGCGGTGTTTTGTCCTGTGAGAGCCGCCGCAGCACGAGCTACAGGCGCGCGTGGGGTTTCCACCTCGAAAGAACGCCTGCTTCTCTCCACGTCCACCGGTCGTTCCTTTTCGGGAGATTTCTCCGTCATCGTCCCCGTGGAAACATATGAGGAGCTTGCCGTCTTGTTAGCAATGGCCTTGAGCTCGGGGTTGCTCGTAATGATGGACTGCGCTCGGCTGATTCCGGACTGCGCCGTGGATGATGGCACCAGCTTTGGAAGAGGCTTGACCTCCAGGGTTGGCGGTGAGATGTCAGGAGGAGGGCGAGACGAGATTGGCGCGACAGAGTGTGGTCTTGGGACCGGGGTTGAAGGCGCGGGACTTCTAGAAGATGCAAATGCGGCGTCGGCCAATCGTTCGGCAACCTTTGTATTCAAATCTTTCTGGGGACGAGGCGAAATCGGGCCAGTATTGTCAAAGTTGAACGTCTGTTGGTCAAGAAGCAAGGAGAATTCGTCGAGACGAGGGAATCTGGATGAGAGCTCATCAGGATCTGCCCTGCGGACGGCGGCAGCGGCGGTAGCCTTGGAGTCCAATGCAGCAAATGGGTCGCCATCGGTGACTTTTCCAGGTCCAGGTCCAGGTGTCCGAGATGGTGAAGGAGTCGGACGCCCTCTTCTCATGGGTGTAATGTCCGGGAGGGCCTGCTGTTCGTTGACGGGTGCTGACGAGAAGACGGCGCCCACAACAGGTGCCTGCTGTGATTTCGGGTCCGCAACGGAAGGTTGGTTCAATCTGGGGTCTGCGCTCGCTCGGCCGGAGTAAATCTAAAAAAAAAAGATGCTGTTAGCTTCAAGACAGGTGCCGTGGTGATGGTGGCAAAGGGACTCACGTCGTGGATTGGCATTTCTCGGCCCTGCATAGCACAGGCCTCTTTGAGGACTTGGTATATATTGGGTCTCGATTGCATGTTTTCTTTGAGCATCGAGGCTAAGTTTCGGTTAGCGAATGAAGCTGTCGGGGCATGAAAAAGTCGGGGGAGGTAGTATTGCCCATACCAATGAGCTTCTTGAGTCTGTCTGAAAAGGCCGGGTAGCTGGGGTATCTGTAGCTTGCATTCAAAATGGCCAGCTGCCCTTGGTCCTCAAAGGGGGTCGTGTAGTAGCAGAGCTTGTATAGCAAAACCCCCAATGCCCAGATGTCCGACTTTTCGTTGATTGGTTGTTTTCGGTAGACGTCGACCATTTCGGGGCTTCGATACTGCAACGTCGTGTGTTTCTGGACATCTTCGTCCATCAGGCGGCAGTCGACCACCGTCAAGGGGGCCGGTCGCGGGGGAGCAGCCGAGCCAAAATCACAGAGCTTGAACCGCTTGCCGCCCGCATGATTGGTGATGAGCACGTTTTCGACCTTGAGATCCCGATGCAGCAGCGCCGGCTTGAGATAGTGCATGCAGGCAACGCCCTCGGCAATGTCCGCAAAGATGTTTATGATTTCGGGCTCGGTCAGGCGGTGCTGCAGGCGGGTGTTCATAAAGTCAATCAGGCCGCCGCCATCGCAAAACTCCATGAGCAGGAAGACCTCGTAGCCGCCGCCCTTGAGCTCGGACGCGTGGGAGTCGATGTAGGTGACAATGGCCTGATGCCCCTTTAGACGCTTCATCGTCTCGACTTCGGTTCGCATGCCCCGCAGAGCCTCCTTGTCGGGCACGGCAACTCGCTTCAGCACGGCCAGGTCGGTGCCGTCGACGGCCTTGGGCAGCTTGACGAGGTAGACATGGGCGAAGCCGCCCTCGGACAGGTACTTTTGGATCTGCACGCGATGGTTGCCGACCTGGATCTTGGTCCCTGGGGCAAAGGTGCCGGCCGGGGGCACGTTGGCCGGCGGAGCGCCCGCGGCTGGATAGCCAGCGTGAGGATGGTGAGCCTGCGGGGCCATTCGGTGGCCGTACGAAGCCATGGTGTCGAGACGGTCTCACGAGCGAGTGTCGATGGTGTAGCAAAAGGCCAGCCTCGTTGGGTGCAGGAGAAAAAGGGCCCAAGCTGGTGACGTACTGGACTGGACTAGCCAAGGGCGGAGGGGCGCGCTGGAGATGGAGATGGATGGTGATACCGCCAGATGCGAGTGAGCGACCAAGACATTGGCAGGCGAAAAAAAAAACACTCGGCTGGTTCGTTGCCTGGCGATGACGGGGGATGCACAGGCTGCGAGATTTTCTTTTTTTTTCTTCTTTTTTTTTCCTTTTTTCCCTTTTTCTCTTCTCAAAGAGGACACTCGGGCCCTTGGGGATTGAAGACTGCCTAGAATCGCCAGCCTCGCTCGCTGGTAGACTAAAGGTAGTCTAGTATGTACTCTGTACGGAGTAGCAGCCAAGAAACCCCCTGGGCTCCACGTCGAGATGCGATCGGGATATCGTCGGCTAATAGCCGCCCTCGGGACGTCATTGGACCCCTGGGAGGGAATCGCTGGAGATGGAGCATCCGTCAGGCATCATCTCTGCTGAAGCTCACCAAACCCAAAGAGACCCAGAGGCCATAAGACGGCACGGGGTGGGAACATGATTGCAGCGGTGCCAAGACGAGGTTGGATGTTGTTTGGCATGGATTTGATTTGATTTGATCCGTCACTGCCCAGCAGCTGAGCGGTCAAAGGGACATTGTCCGTCTACTCGTGCTAACCCGTCCGCGTGATCTGGGTCCTTTGACAGCTACAATCTGGAGATCAGGTCACGATGGCGATCTAGCTAGGTGCGGCTTTTTTTTATGGGCTAGATCCGGCGCATCGGTTACGGGGTAGATAGAGCTGGGAGGTTAAAGCATGGAGAGAGGGGGTGTGCTGGGCTTTTAAGCATGAAAGTAGTCGTGATTGAGTTTATTGCCAGTGGTTCGACAATCTACAAAAGTCAATGATGCGTGTTCGTGTCCCACTTGGGATCGAGCATGTTCGTCGACAAGCATCGACGCTTTGGCATGTGTGTGTGTGCGTTGACTCGGCTGGAGGTTGAGCGAGACACGAGCTGTGTGAGAGGCTGGATGGATTCCATGGCCTGAAATCGTCCGCTGCAGATCAATGCTTGTGTTACAACTACCAAATTGTTGATGAAACTGAAAGGCTACCATGTACAGAAGCTCGATGCGTCTAGGTTTGATTGGCAGTGTCGCAGATTTCCATGTCGGGCGTCACAATATCAATGCGATTTTCAGGGACCATCGATTCCGCAGGGTCCGAGTGATTTCCACAAGCGACCAGACATGTGCTCTCCAGAGTACTCCGTATATCGTTTTCTTTTATTCCAGTCCAATTACTGGAGATGCAACATCCCATCTTTGCTCTCCCAGACACGGCTTCTATTTTTACTGGCAAATTCGCCTCTCTGACATATGTACACATCTGCCAATTTCTCTTCTCACTCTGGTACGCGGGAATCCAAACGGCAATGTTCTGGATCCCGCAAAAGACAGCGGCACGGCTTCAGGCACCACATGCCGAGAAGCCGTGAACAGCCACCATTTCAATGGGGCCCCGCCTGAGCTGGCGTCCCTCGATTTAGGAAAAAAAAATGAACGGGCCAGGGATTTTGTTTCCCTTGTGTGATGTAACGCAGTTCGTCATGCCGGATCCGCTGTGTGGCTGGCACTTGGTGAGAGAAGACTTGAAGATACCTACAAGCACCACTGCTCTCTGCAGCTTCAGCCAGCCTTCTCCCAAACTACCTAGCTTCATTCTTCTGCGAGTATTATTATTTTCTTCATCTTTTCTCTTTTTTAGTGTATTGTCTATTTGACTCCTTACTTGTCCTCTTTAGACTCGTCTACTTGCTGCTTATACCTCTTGTGGGAGTGCGTGTGCGTGTGGCTGTTGCTAGCATCAGATGTTTATTCCTGTGACCTTGAGACGTGGCTGCAATAGCGTCTGCAATTGGACACGGACACGTCCGTGGGAACAAGACCCGGTGCCGACACGCGTTTGGAGCATGTATCTCTGAGCTGGGTAAGAATCCCGAGGGCTGGTGTTTATCTAGGTACTCGTATTCATCTCTTGTATACAAGTATCCTATACTACATGAATGAGTCTCACGGACAATCTCCGGCGACTACGTACGCACCTCTGCATCGCCTCACGATATCATCCTCTCCATCAGTGACAACAAAACCTACACGGGAGGCCGCAAGAGAAAACCAATGCCAACACACTTGCAACTCATGCCAAACACCCACCAAGCCCCATCGCGACAATCCCCAAGCCCTCGTCCACCAATGAGCAAATCCCATGCTAAGCACCGCTCGGCTCATTCGTGCCGTGCAAACCGCCCGCCCATGTCCGTCTCGCGTCCCAAGAAACCAGAAGACGCTGCCCGGCCCACCCCGAGTTCCAAGGCCAGTCAATTCAAATATCAATCTCGTCCGGACTAGGCGGGATGGGGTAGCATCTACGCATGAAGAGGGGGCACCTGTTGCTGTTATAGCGCCAGTGCCGGTGCGAGAAACCGCCCTGTTGCCGCCCATCGAGAAAGGCCAAGCAGGAATGGCATGTTCGGCTGCTCGCTTTTTGTTGGAGATCGTCCTGACGGGCTAGCACGAGTAGCAATAAGCTGATGCTGCGCCCCTGGGTGTGACTGACGGATGCGTTTTGCGTCTGCGTCTCGCTCGCGTTCTTGTTATCGAGGGCCGAAACAGCTCCCTCCCACGATAAGTTGATCTGGCTTAAAAAGAGTCCCGGTCCTCCGCCCATCTAGCTTCCATTCCCCCCCCCCTTCCTCTTTTTCCCTCCCATTCTTGCAAGGCTAGACAATACGATAATAAAAGCCACCTTTACTCATTCTCTTTACACAGTCAACGACTTTCGTTTTTTTAAACCATAATCGACAAAATGTCTTCTCCTCAGCCCCAGATGGTCGCCCAGCAGATGACTGCCGAGGCCCCTGCCCGAGTCAGCTCCGAGCAGCCGGTATGTGTCGACCCAATGCGCCTGTTTGTCCAATGTTGAGCACCGTGGAAGACATACATGAATTCTATACACAATGCATATATAAACGTCAAGAGCTGTCCGAATCATTGTCTTGCTAACATTATTTCGTCACCAGCGTCCCATCCAGCCCATGGCCATGGAGTCCACCGCTAGCATGCGTGGTGGCGACGGCGAGAAGGGTGTAAGTGCCACCACTACTATATATCTATATCCAAGTCACATCCGCAATCTGATTTGTTTGGTTTCTGACATCTTGTTCCTGTATATAGGCCATCTGCTGCGGTATCTGCGCCGGCCTTGCCTGCTTCGAGTGCTGCGAGTGCACCGAGGACTGCTGCGAATGCTGCTGCTAAACGGTTCATGTTTGCGGCAAGGATCGGATCATATTGAATACTATCGAACATGGAAATACCTTGATGGGAGAGGGGGAACGAAATGTTCCCGGGAGCTTTGTTTCTTTGGGCCGCGGTCGCAGAGCGGCGTATTGGCCATTTAATGATATGATATCCCCCAGACTATTCAGTCTCGACGAATAGAGCAATACCCACAACTTTTACATATCAAGAGATTTTTACATATTTCGGTTTCCCACCATGTGCTCATGAATGTTCATGTTTCCTTTTTTTTTTGTCCATGTCCTTTGGGCTTCTCGTTGTGGCTTTACTACCTGATTCTCCACAACGTACATGATATCTCGTCTCTTACACCACAATCTCCGCCAGCTTCTTCACCACATCGTCATAGTATCGCACCGACAGCCGCTCCGCCACCTCGTCAGCCGTCTCGTCTTCATCAGCCTGCAAGCCCAGCTCGTGCTCGCCCGTCAAGCATCTCCTCGCCGCCTCTTCAAACCTCTCGCCCATCTCGGCGCCGACATCAGCTACGCTCTCTGCGGCGAGCAGCTGGCTCCGCACAAGCCGAACCACGTCCGACTGGCCCTTTGCCAGCCTCATCTCGATGCCGAGCACCGCCTCCACCGGCCTCCAGTGCGCCAGCTCCACCAAGATGACGCCGAGGCTGTATATATCGAAGCTCTTCTTCGACCGCTGGCGGCCCTTGCCCTGGTTTGACTGCGCCAGCGGGTGTCGGTACAGGTCGTGCTCTGCGTCGTAGCCGGGGATTTCCGTCACCTCGTCGGAACCGCCGGGGCGGGAAAAGTCGAAGCCCGAGAGGTAGACTTGAGAATAATCTACGTGGCCCGACTTTGTTCTAAAGAAGAGAATGTTGTGGCTACGAAGACCCTTGTGCAACCAGTTGACTGCATGCAGATAGAGTAGGCAGTTGCTGAGGGCATGCGCCAGCTTGATCCGGTCCGTGACTCTGGGTTTGCGGATTGCCTTGTCCAGAAGCAGCTCCCGCAAAGACACGGGTGGAAGGCTGTTGTCCACGTCGTCACTCTCCGGGCGCTCGAATATCAGACCCAGCCGCCGGTCGAGGATGTCGACATCGTCTTCCGGAACATCTGGGCCTGCCTTGTCAAAGAAGCCGATGCAATGAGGCGTCCGAAAGGCCTCTGGTTTGGGGCTGTGGTTGAGCAAACAGGCCAGCTTCCGCACTCTGTCGACAATGTCCGCCTTGGACAGGCAGCCCGGGGTTCCCGCGGTATCGTAGTCTTTCCACTCGATCCACACCTTCTTCTTCCCTTGGGCAGTCTTTATGACGGCCTCGCACCGCGGGTCATCCAAGTCATCCACGTTGGGGTCCAACTCTATCAGGTACTTGGGCATCTGGACAAGACGCGGGTCTCCCGGCTTGGCAAGCCCCAGAAAGGCCGCCACAGCCTCGTCAATCACCGCGGGAGCATCCGACTGGGGGTCAATGGTCTCGTTGAAGGCCTTGAACTTGGCCAGCTTGGAGAGTTGCCTCAGCTCGGCCATGCTTGCTTCTCTCTCAACATTCGACATGCGTGTGCGTGTCGATGCGCCAACATCTCTGGCCTCCAGCTGAGCCTTGAGAGCCAACACCAGGTGGCTGAGGTCGGCAATTTTGTGATGAAGAAGCAACACGCCCCGGTTGGTATCCTGCACCGTGTGTCGAATCTCAATCTGCAGCGAGTGGTCCAGGATGTTCATCATGCTGTCGTTTAAGAGGGTAAACTTGGACAGCAGGTGCTCGAACCCTTCTTTGTCAAAGGACACCCACTTGAGCCTTTTCAGGCCCTCTTGCGACTTTTCCTTGAGGCTCACCATGGCCTTTTTGATAAACAGCCTCTTCTTTTCCGAAATGGGAAAGCTGGCCTGCTTGGCGTCCTGCTCAGGGGAGATGAGGAAATCGCCATTGTCGCGGACGGGAGTCAGGTTGTTGTGCTTGTTCTGGATTTCGAGAAACTCGTCAAACAGGCATTGGACTTGCACCAGCAGATCCAACACGGTCTGGCGGTGGAGATTGAAGACGTTTGAGTTTAGGATGCGGTCTTGGTTTTCCGTCTTCACGTCCAGCAGTCCCGATGTCTCGCTCCAGGCGAAGAGACGCTGCTGCTCCAGGCGGAGGCGCAGGTTGAGGTATTTGCAATCATCTTCATAGCCGAGGGCCGTGACAAGCAATTGTATGCCTTTTTTCGTAGACAAGATTCAGCAGAGTGTTAACACAGTTTTTGCACACAAGCTAAAAATCACATGAATGAGTCTAGGCCAAACAACATGCCTTGAATGCAACCAGTATACACCTGCAATCCGAGGGATGCAACGCCAAGAGCCAGGCCAGCCAGGGAGACGGGATCCATGTATGAGCACTCCGTATGCAGATGGGGCTGATTGTTCAATCTCCAGGCCGGAATCTCCCTGTTCAGCGCGCCGAGGGATTTGACGGTCCAGCTTGTTGGGTGAGGGTTGGAGGCTGATGCAAGCACAAACAGGCCATGTAGCTGTAGTCCACGTACTGTGCAGTATGGCGCCCCAAGATTCGCGTTACATGTGTGTAACGAGGGCTGGACGGGACTAGCGAATTGCCTACGAGATGGTGTGGGGATGGAATGGAGCGGAAGAGGACCGAGGCATGGCGAATCGTGGACCGAACCGACGGCGGCAGAGGGAAGAGAAACCAGGGGGCAGGAGAAGCGGATTGTTGGTGTTGGTGTTGGTGAAGATGGTTCTTTTGCGTTCAATATGATGGTTGAGGTACAACCACATACATGTATACAATTTGATGTATGTTCCTCCAAGTCTGCCCTACGTCTCTGCTAACAAATCAACGTGTACACAAAAGAGTCACAACGCCTACTATTATCCTCCAATCCAAGGCTGAGCAAATTCCCAAAGACGGGCCCAGCCATCTTTGCTGGTGTTTCTCTTCGCCCCTTTGCCTCCCCCTACCATAAGGCTTAGATCGTCTCCATCCACACAAATAGTCGACGGCACAAAAGACATGGTACAAGTTAGTCCATACCAGGGCAGGGTGGCGCTCGCGTCTCGGCGTCTGATGGGTTACACGACACGACAGCAGAAATCATGAATGGCACTGTGAGAGGCGGCGACGCGCGCGTCGGAACGACGGGGCGCCGCGATTGGCCCGCGAAAAGGCGGCTTCTCTGGATCTCATTTTACAGATTGCATTAGCCTGAGAACAATGTCGCTGGTTTCCGTAATTTGAGTGTTTGTGCTCCCTTGCAGGGGCGAGCAAAGGCCATTTGGTCTGTTCGTTGCGGGTGGGTTCAAACCAGCTTCCGCTGCGGATAGCGTCAGAAGTTTAGTGCAGACAGTTGCGGAGAAGATGTGGCACTTGTAAAGATCCGTGGATGACAGTCACTCTGTAGATTACCCAAGTAGTATGAGGATGTAGATTCATCGTCGGTCCCTTGTTAAAGCCCGATATTACCGGCAAGTGGCTGGATGCTCTGCTGCTAGTCGCACTAGAGTATGTAAGGTATATTCATCTCGACTCAAAGTTGGGTGCTCCATGGTGAAGATGTCGATATTCACGCGTGTGACCCCGATCCGGTAGGTACATGGGTACTGTACCTGCAGGACTCTGGTACCTAGGTAGGTATGGTGTGCTCGTTATCCGGACGGCTGGCAGCAAAAAGGAACCTATCTATGTAGAAAGAAAAAAGGAGTGCAGTAGGCTGTTTCAATGTGCGATCCCCTGCTGTACTCGTACACAACTTTCTGCCGTCTTATCTCCACGCACGAGCACGACAAATTGCAAATCCGAAATCCAATCCATCCCAATGCCTGTACCGTACCGTCTCCGTTGCCGCCTCTCGCACATGGCTGCCAGTGGCGCTGTGCTAGCAATCTGACGGGCTTTCAGCGCTCTTACAGGCGGCTTGGCCTGCGGAGGGGGACTCCGCGACGGCGGCCAACCACTGTGCCAGGTGCCTAGGGCCGCCAAGGCAACAGGGCGCATGGCGCTAGATCGCGGCCAAGAGCAACTTTCTGCACTTGTTGCGATTAGCCCGGCCGTGTCTCACATCTACCGGGCCGCGGTGCGCTGGGGGCTGCATGTCTGGAACATGGAGCCCTTTTGCGTCTGAAGACGGGATGTGCTAGTATTTGTTGTGCTGTGCAAACGGAATTGGCACGAGGTTATGTTATGTTATGGACATGTATGCTGTCATATCCGCTGTACCTAGGTAGGTACCTAGTATGGAATCCATGGCGGTTATTTCGGAGCACTGCCTCCCGCTGGCACCTTTTGAAACCCGCGGCATGGCAACATATATGTACACGCAGGTACTTGATCTTAGTAATTGGATCGGATGGTTCACTGATCCAACACCGTTTTTGCGCCGGTCGAGATTAGCAGCGCCCCGGGCAGGTACTTTGACGGTACCGCCAGACGCATCACCCAACTCTGTTTTAATGTCTCAGGTACATGTTGCGCAATCGCCCCTGGTACCCTCTACATGCCTCTACTCGTACGTCTTGTTTCCATGGATGCAGCAATTCATGGGTGCTCCGTGCAGGCAGATTTCAACCAGAAGAGCGCACGAGCGAGGCAACAGCATCAATTAATAATACATACTAGGTAGGTATCCATGATAGCCATTGTCCGCGTCTCCCGGGCTTCCGGATTGCAGTTGGAACGGGCACTTATAGGCGCGAGCACTACCTATAGTAGTACTCCGTAGGCATTCACCGTATCGTAACCCCTGTGCCAACAGCAAGCAATCCAGGCAGATACAAGTTGAGATCGCCCTGCTTCCCGTCCGCTGCTAGCCAGACCCCCAAGTGCGCGACGAAAACACACGGCAAGACACAAGTACCTGGTACCGCGGAGTGAGAGAGCCGGGAGTCCCTGGACTGCCACACACGTTTGCCCGCACCGTTGAACCATAAAATTTCCCCACCCCGGACGTGCCAGCGAGCCTCCTCCCCTGAGCTTCAGTCCTCAATCAAGAGTTTCCTCTTCTTCTACTACTACTACCTACGTTCTCCTTCTCGATTCCCAGCAACGACTCTCACCATCCAGGCCCGTCTGACGACTCATCGACCAGCGCCATGGCCAACAGTTCTGGTGTGCAGCAGACACCCATCGGGACCCTGTCACCACCTGATTCCTCGTCAGATGCATCTCAGTCGCCGATTTCCCCGACGCATGGAGTCCGGATTCCTCTCGCAGTCGCCGACGTGCCCGATGCTGGCCTGGCTAACAGGAGCCCGGAGGACCCAGTCAGGGCATCCGATCTCAAGGACGACAGCGACGGACGCTCGCGGGAATCAGCCGTTCCTGCGGCCTGCTTGGCTTGCGTAAGTGAAACAGTGCCTTTTTGGCTTTTTTTATTTTTCTTTTTTTCTTTTCTTCTTCTTCTTTTTTTCTTTTTTTCTTTCTTCTTCTTCCTTTTTCTTTTTTTCCTGTTTGTCATCGCCGACCTCGCTTGGAGACGTTCGTTTTATACCCCAGCGCCATCTGCAGAAACCCCAATTTTCTCGATGCATTGACTCGGGACGAGGTTTTGGAAAGAAAGAAGAGGAGAAGAAGAAGAAGAAAGAGAAGAAGAAGAAAAGAAGAAAAAGAGGAGACGAGAGGAGACGAGGACGAGAAAGGAAGAAGAAGAAGAATGAGAATCGCATGTTGGTGGCAGTAGTTTCCATCCATGAACCTCGTACTGTTGTCGCCATGTTCACCATTGCCAAGAAACCCATCTCTCGATTGCGCATTGACACGATGAAACACGTCTCGCTAACACCACGTTTGCGTCCGATTGTATAGCGGAGCAAGCATCTCAAGTGCGATGGGCAGACGCCGTGCTCTCGATGCGTCGGCTCCAACTTCGAGTGCATCTACGTAGCATCTCGACGCGGCTACAAGGGACCCCGTCGAGGACCAGCACACAACCCAAACAAACGCCACGCCACCTCTCCTCCCGACACGGATTCCATCAGCATCGCCCCGTCCGACTGCCCCATGCTGCTCGGCGCCGGTGTCTCTGTCTCCAGCGCCATGCCGGTGCCGCTGCCCTCGACCCCGATGGCCATGCAGAGCTTCAGCCCCAACGGCCTGCTGGCCGATGCCGCGCCGGCGACGCCTTTCCAAACCACCCCTGCCGTCACGCAGGCACAGCTGTACCGGTCGTATTGCAGCATCAATGGCATTGAGCCCGCCAGCATGGTGACGGGTACCCACCTCCCCTTCCCCGCTCACTTTCCCATGCAGACCCTCCAGGAGAGGTGTATCGACTCCTTCTACCGTTACTTTCATGGTTCACACCCCTTTGTGCTTCCCAAGGAGCACCTGCTTCGCTATGCCAGTGAAAACTCCATCGACCCACTCATGGCCGTGATCCGATGGGTTGGATCGCTCTTCATCGATGTCGGCAAATCGCGGCTGAGTCTGTACGATGACGCCATGCGGCTTCTCGACGACCTGACCCAACCTCAGGACGGCTTCAAGGTCCAGGCCATGATGCTGTCCATTGTGGCGCTAGATGGCTGCTGTCAAAATGAAAAGGCGGCCCAGCTACTCGGCCGAACAGAGACGCTGGCCCTTTCGATTGGCCTCAACAAGGCACACTTTGCTACTCTAAACGGACGAAGCAACCCAGTGCTAGAGGAGAGCTGGCGGCGAACATGGTGGGATCTGTTCATCATTGACGGCATGGTGGCCGGCGTCCACAGAATGACAAACTTTTTGCTGTACGATGTGCCCGCCGAAGTCAGCCTCCCTTGTGAGGAGCACCAGTATTTGTCTGGGGTAAGTTTCGACTAAACAGCCCTTGTTTATTTTTTACTTTCCACCCCCATCGAGACTGTTCTTGTTTTTAACACTCTCTTTTCAGCACATACCTCAACCCATGAGCTTGGAAGATTTAGAAGACCGAGAATTTTCCGGTGACGAGCGCCGCTTCTCCTCCTTTTCATACCGAATTCTCTGTGGCCGAAACCTGGGCAGATTCATGAGAACTCCTCCGATTTACGGGCCAGATGACGAGAACCTGGAGCGGATCGAGAATCTCCTCACCAACTGGCGCCTTCACCTGCCCGAGGACAAGAGGGACTCACTTACGGCAGACGGTAAGCTCGATGAAATGATGTTCCAGGCGCACATGATGATGTATGCCACGTCCATCCTTCTTCACCAGCCTCACTCGCAGCTCGACTCTTCACCGTCCGAGAAAATCACCTCTTGCGCACCATACCAGCTGGTTCCGGCGGGAGACCTCTTCAACAAGCACACGAAGCATACAATCACATCAGCCAACGGAATCAGCAAGCTGATTACACACCGAGTGCCGTTGCTATCCCACACCCACTTCTTCACCTGCGTCATCACCCTTTCTTCCATTGTGCATCTCAACAAGTGGGCCCTCTTCTTCATCCAACACGACGATGACGACCTAAGGCAGCAGATCCGCCTCAACATTGGCGCCCTCAATGAGCTGTCTGCCGTGTGGGGCGCCGCAGAGAGAGCACGAGGACAAGTCAAGGGTGTAGCGCAAGAGATTTACCACATCAAGAAGGAACAGCAAAAGAGCCCGCAGTACTGGCTTGGATTCACCCAGGAAGACGTTATGAACAGCATCGCCGCCGACGAATCCATCATTAGCAACTTTGATAGCGTGCCGCCGTCCCATCTGCTAGGATAAAGCAAAGCTTGACGTACAAGTCTTTCTCTTGTCACCAAAAAAAAAAGAGAGAAAGGGATATTGTAGATAGGGCGTGTCTGTTGGAAAGTACCTAGGTATAGAGACTGGGGAAACGACATTTACATACTAGGGGGCCGCCTGCATAGTAACTAACCAGGCAGGTCTACCTACATTGGGGAGTTTGAAATTTCCTTGTTATCAGGAGCATTGAATAGGGCCAGAGCGTCGGTTGAGGCGCCGTTGTGAGACGACCTCTTTTTTTTGGAATGTTTGGGTATCGAAGATTTATTTGTATATTAATGAGTCATGAATCTCTTTTTCGAATTTCTACTCTGTGGTTAAATTTTTCCACTCGTCTTGATTATATTCTTGCGTTGATGTCAATTGTCGAAGAATTGCAACATGTGTTGCGTGTAGGTTAGGGGCACGCATAAGAGGCTGTTTCTTCTCACAGGCAATAAGAACAGCGACATTCAATGGTGCTCCAGTTCAATGTGAGTTTAGCAAAGAGTTGATGCTACATAAATGTTGGACCGAACCATTAATTTTACCATTATTATTGAAAAAAAAAAACTACTTTAGATTATCGACTATTGTGAGATACTTTGCTTTCTACGTGTCGAATGTTTGCTGTGTGTGGTTCTAGGGTAGACTTGCTAATGCGATGAGGATCTACAGCATGGCGGTGTCGAGTGAGCAAGCTAGCTTGGGATAAACAACAAGCACAGCATGGCGCACTACGGTATGAAGCACTTGCACAATCTATTCTCCGTGACATGTGGCAACAACACAGATCCGAGGATAGCCTCCTTTTTTTTTTTCAGTCGATCGATGGATGCGCTGGCAGGCCGTTTAGACCGCCAATCGGACCCCTAAAAAAGACGGGATGGCTCCTTTACGGCCGCCATTCTTACTGTCCAAGGTCCTCGACGCACCAACAAGGGGAAAACAGCAGAGACAAAGGCGACTTGACTTGCGATTGACGAGAGACGGCTAGCCTTTGCGGGAATGCCTAATGCAGAAGCAGGAACAAGCCTTGATGCGCGCTTCTTTTGCGTGTTGCTCGTAATACTCTATTATATATACTAGTAGCAGTCAGTACATACGAAAGGCCTGGGTGGATTCGCTGTCAGAAGGAAAACCTGGAAAGCCACCTGTAGGGGTCAAAAGTCCTTCAAGAGGGCTGGGCGGGCGTGGCACCGTGTCATTGGATCGGCGCGCCAAAACTTGCACAAGGGCCCTGCGGTCAAGACGAACGAATGGATCAGTATAAGTGCTAATTAATGCAGGCCAGTAATTGGTACATTGCGACAGCAGTAGAAAGCCCCAATGTCATGCTCCGTCACGGCGTCTAAAACCATGGACGCAAAAGAAGACAAACTCATCGCTCAACTCAACCTTGATGAGCTAAAAATTCACACAAGCTGACTGAAAAGTGGCGCCCCTTGTCTGGCCGCTGATGAGGCGGTGTTGTCACATGATTCGCCCAGCGTCCTCTGTCCAATGATGGACGCTCCATTGCATTACTTAAGCCCTTTCCAGCCTCTTTTAATCCCCTTAGCGGTGTACGTGGGTACCTCCCGTCGCCCCGCGCAACGGGAAGCTGCGCACTGGAGTGGAGGGTCCAGCTGTTTCTGTTTCTGTTTCTGCCAGGCCCGGCCAGCAGGGCCTCGTAAGGAAGGACCGCCTTGTCCGTCTAGCCAAGGAGCTGCTGCGTCTACTTTGTACTAAAGCTGCAGCAATTGACATTTCTCTGCCCGCCCAACCTTTTTCGGAGGAGCTGTTTTCTCTTCTCCCCTTGTTGTTTTTGGGCCTCTTTGCGACTGGGACCAATGCGCATGTTACACGCGATCCGGCCTGAATGAATGAATGAGCGAGCTTTGGCATTGCAGGCGACAATTCAAGTGATACAGAGCACAGCACAGCATTGCGCAAAACCCCCACATTCGACGACGGGACTTACAAACAACCATCCATCCCCATTGCCCTTGTCGCGGCGGGATCGCACGAACTCTGGACTGGCATTCCTGCGACACCCCACGACGGACACTCGCCTGTTTGTTTGTTTGTTGGCCGAAATACCACAGAGGAGGAGGCTGAACCGCGCGCAAAAGCCAAGGGGGCGTCGGCCCAAGACACGCAAAACGCCGTCGCACATTGCGCTCTGCTTGATCGCATCGCCAGCGCCTTGTTCCGCGCGTCGTCGCCGTCATGGCGCCGGCACCAGACCAACTCTCCTCGCCCGGTTCCGTGAGCTATGATTCCGACACCATGGTGGTGGGGGACGGGACGTGGGACTTTACCAAGAACACGTTCCTCCTCCCCAACTTGCAGGGCACCGACTTTGACACCATGCGATACAATGGTTAGTTTGACTGTCTGAGTCAACCACGCTCTTTTTTTTTTGTGTCTGACAGGCCTTTACGCAGGAATGGGCAATCGATTCTCCACGCTTCACCAGTACCATACCATCATCCTGGCCCACGGTATCCTGGCCACCATGGTTTTCCTCTTCCTGGTCCCCTTCTCGGTGATGCTGATTAGATTCTACACGAGAGAGCCGGTCCACACGATTCGATACCACGCCCGGCTCCAAGTCTTCTCGCTCTTGCTCCTGACGGCCGCCTTTATACTGCCCTTCTTCGCCGTTGGCCCCAAGAGGGCCCTCTCCAACCCGCACCATGGAATTGGCGTTGCCATCTTCGTCATGTTCGTCGTCCAGCTCGTCGGTGGTCGAATCATCCAGCACATTACCAAGATGCGATCCCTTCGCATTATGCTTCATCAGTGGCTGGGCAGGGCCATTGCCATCCTTGGAATCGTCCAGATACCCCTCGGCCTGACTCTGTACGGATCGCCCAAGGTTCTCTTCATCCTGTACGCTGTCTGGATGGGTTTCCTGTTGCTGGTGTACTTTGTTCTCAGCTACCAGGCCGAGGGCCGTCGAGACCATTACATTTCGGGGGGTCGCTCCGAAGCAGGTACTCGCATTACCGAATCCGAATACTACTCTGAGCATAGAGAGGAACACCATTCGAAGCTGAAATGGCTGGGCCCTCTGGCCGCCGCCGCAGGGGTATTTGCCTTGGCTAGGGGGCGCAAAAACCACGATGACGATCGCAGCCGAGTCCGCAGCAGGTCCCCATCCATGTCGAGAAGTCGCGGCCCAACGGTAATCTCATCACGACCAAGCTATGTTTCGGAAAAATACTCGGATCTTCCAGAACGAAGCGGCGGCGGAGGTGGCATGCTCAAGGCATTAGGGGGTGCGGCGGCCGTTTTTGGTGCTGACAAGCTCTTTTCCAACTTCATGAGCCGTCGCGACCGACGAGATGAGGAATACTCGGCTGTATCTACCGAAACCCCGCGCCGCAACAGGTCCGGGCGCGCCATGACCGTCAGCGAGTACGCCAGCGAGTATACCGATGATGCATCCACCATTCCGCCGTCGCGCGCCCCTGCCCCTACTCAGACCGCTTCCGCCTTTGGAGCTCGTGACTCGGGTCGGCGTTCGTCACTGCCTCCTTCTCGTTCGGATCTCCGCGGAAATGCACGAGGATATGATGATTCCGAATACTCATCCTATGTGTCTCCTTCGCGACGGCCGCAAGATGGACCTTCTGGTGGCGGTGGTGGGTTCGCCAAGGGCGTGCTCGCTACCTTGGGAGTTGGGTGGCTTGCCAAAAAGTTTGCCGACAGGCGTGCCAGGAAAGAAGAGGACGACCGGTTCAGGGAGGAAGAGGAAATGAGGTCTGGCACGCAGTTCTCGAGGTACAGCAACACCAACACCGAATACACATCTCCGATCCGCAGGGACTCTCGCCGTCCGCCCCAGAGGCGCAGCACCGTTACGGGAACCGAACTATCATCAGACATGACGGAATCCACGTTTGACACCCAGACCGAGCTCTCACGCCCACCCCAAAAGGCCCCGTTGAGTGCCGCTGTCAGAGTGCCGCCTAGCACATCTGCGTTGCTCCCTGGCGAGTCGCCTCCACCCAGGCGTGGTGAGCGTTTATCCATGCCCGCCATGCCCAGCGATCCCCATGGCGTTCTCCACCGTTCCGAGGTATCTGATGTGACTTCTCTGGCCGACCGACCTACAGGACGCAATGCGTCTCGACGACAAATGGACAGCGAAAGGGCTGCAGCTGAGGCGGCCGCCCGGGCTAGTAACCTGGCGGCAAAGGAGCGAGGACGGTTTGGCAGCAGTTCGACAAGCCAGCCTTCAGGCGCCAGGTCGAGGGTTCAAGACAAGGACCGAAACGTCACCTTGCGAAAACTCACCGAGGAGGAGTCTCTGGCACGGAGGAGCCGAATGAATTCGCAATCCAGCCTTTCCGAGTCTCCCACCAAGGGTCGCCGATACCGCAGGGACGATAGCCAGAGGAGGGCAGAGTCGGCAGCCGAGAGCAGGGCCGAGAGCAGAGTCCAGGACGATGCCAGCCGAGTTGGGCCCATTCCTCCGCCAAACCCATCATATGCCAAGGACAGACGCGGCAAAGACTCTGCTTATTACTCTGGCCAGCCTGCCCAACCCGCTCAAGCTGGGCCCTCTGGTCACCTAGCACCACCGCACATGCAGCTGCCCAATGCCAGCGTCTCTAGTATTGGCAGCCATGGCACATGGAGCGGCATGGGGCCTCCGACAGAAGTCCCAAGCGGACCAGCAGCTATACCCCCGGTTGTGCCACCAGTCGTGCCGTCAACGGCACCGCCAACGGAGATCAAGGAGGACAAGGGTAACGAGTCGGCCGCAGACAACAGAAGAAGACGGCGAGCGGAGCGACGGAGAGCCAGCAGCAGCCACCCTCCGCCATCCGGAACGGACACGTACACGACTGACACGTATGATGATACCGAGAGGGGATACTGATTAGCCCTCCAACCCCCTACCCAGTCTGAGCCATGTGCTCGACTTCCGCTAGCTTCATGAACATGGCCATTGGTGGCCTGTGTACATACAGATCTAGGCTGGAGATGATGTGATTTAATCCTTTTTTCCTTTCTCTTGGTGGGATGCTGCATATGCGCTGAGTCGTAGGATACCTTTCCTTATCTATTAGAGGCGTTTGGGATGGCACTCTCAAGAACTCTGCATTTTGCTGCATGCATTTGATTGATAATGTTTTTTTTTTTCTCTTTTGTCATTTTTTTTTTCATTTTCTCTTCTCAAAGATGACGACGGAACGGGATGCCGGAGATGAATGGGAATTTGCTCCAAGGATGATGGGATGACTGGGTTTAGAGATGGGACGGGCCATTGCGTATATGAACTGTACATTTTAGTGAGAAAAAAATTGAACAGATGGGGGCGGGTTTTGATGGGACGGAGGCTTATGTTGATGATATTATTATTGATAGTATGGCAATTATGAATGAAACGCAGTTTTAGTCAAAACACTTTTCATCTTGTCAATTGATGTTCACAACGCCAATTGATTGATTGACGCCATAGCGCGGCTTCTCATCTGCCGGCAAATGGTTAGGCGCAAGTGCAGGACCCGCGACGTCATCGGGATCAATTGATGCCAATTGGAGGGCCATTGGCAGCCAATTTCGCGCGGCTCTGGAATTGCCGGATCCCCTGGAAGCTTAAAATGTCTCAGCGCAACGAATCAACAAGGCAGAGCAGAGCAGAGCAGAGCAGAGCAAAAAGAGCTTCAAATTCACGCACTTTGGAACTTTGTCGGCTTCGGCACAGCTCCACTACAGCTTCGTTGGCCAACCAGCTTTGCTAGCTAATGTGGCTCTGCTGGGGAACACCGTAGCCCGACGCTCGACTTTTCTTCTTCTTCTTCTTTGTTTTTCTTGTCCAATCTCTCCCTTTTCCCTCTTCTCCTAATTCTATGCTGTCCTCGTCTTCTCCAGTGCTTCTTACATCGCCCTCGCATTCATTTTTTTTTACCGCCTGACTCCTCAGAGGCGGCCAATGGCCTGCGTCGTGACTGCGCGCGGATAGACACCATGCCTCCAAAGAGCTCCAAGCCGGCCGACGGGCTCGACTACAAGGCCATTTCAAAGCAGTTTGCAAAGGCCAGGGCGGCCAGGGAGGCGCGGGAGGCGCGGGACGCCGAGGCCAAGGAAAAGGGCCTGCCGACGGAACAGGAACAGACGGAGATATTGGAGCGGCAGCGCGAGCTGCTCAACACCAGGCGGCAAAGGGCCTACGAGCGGCGGTGGTGGTGGACGGCGGCCTTTTGGACGTGGCTGCTGGCCGTCCACGGCATTGGCATCTGGCTGTTTGCGAGCGGCTTCCTGCTGACGAGGCTGGTGCTCGACGACAAGTCCAGCTGCGCCGCGCCGCCTGTCGAGGGTTTGGCGGCCGGCCAGGCGGCGCTGGACGTGCAACGGGGATGCTGGCACCCGAGGCAGTTTGACCGGGCCGTGGTGATTCTGATTGACGCCCTGCGCTACGATTTCACCGTTCCAGAGGATCCGGCGACGGCGCACGCCTTTCACAACTCGTTGCCCTTCTTGTACGACACGGCCGTCAGGGCGCCGCAGAATGCGTTCTTGCGGCCCTTTATTGCCGATCCGCCGACGACGACGCTGCAGCGGCTCAAGGGCTTGACGACGGGGACGCTGCCGACGTTTATCGACGCGGGGAGCAACTTTGCCGGGACGGCCATTGACGAGGATAACCTGCTGATGCAGCTGCGGGAGTCGGGCAAGAAGATTGCGCATCTCGGGGACGATACCTGGTGGTCCCTGTTCCCGGAGTACTTTGAGCCCAACATCAGCAAGGCCTACGACAGCTTCAACGTGTGGGACCTGCACACCGTCGACAATGGCGTCATGGACAACATCTTTCCGCTGCTGGAGTCGTCCAAGGACGGCCAGTGGGATCTTCTCATTGGCCACTGCTTGGGCGTGGACCACGCGGGACATCGGTACGGGCCTGACCACTCTGCCATGACGGCCAAGCTGCAGCATATGAACGAGTTTGTGACCAAAGTCGCGGGATCGATTGACGATGATACGCTTCTGATTGTCATGGGCGACCACGGCATGGACGCAAAGGGTGATCACGGAGGAGAGAGCGACGACGAGGTCGAGGCGGCGCTGTGGATGTATTCGAAGCGATCCTTCTTCGGGAGAACCTCACCCGAGTTTGCTGTTCCGCCGGCCACGGCCAAAATTCGCCCCGTTAACCAGATTGACCTGGTGCCGACTCTTGCGCTGCTTCTGGGTATCCCCATCCCGTATAACAACCTCGGAAAGCCCATTGAGGAGGCGTTCGCGGGACAAAAGGGCAACGACTGGGCCAACCTGGCGGCTGTTTCGCGCCTTGCGTCTGCTGGAATCGAGAGGTACAGGCAGTCGTACTTTAAGGCCCGCGGCATTTCGCAGACGGTGGAACCGGGCTCTCCCGCTGCCTTGTGGACGGCGGCCAACGTTGCTGGGCTGGGCCACAAGGACGCTTACAATGCGTTTACGGAATTCGAGAATGAGACTCTTCAGGTCTACAAGGGACTGTGGGCGCGGTTCGACGTTCCCAGGATGGTAGCGGGTGTGTTTGTTACCGCCGTTGGTCTCGTGATGCTGGTCATGTATTCGTCACGGCCTGCAGATGATGAGTTTGTCGTGGCTAATGATGCCGAGCTCGACTACGCTGAGAGGCGGCTCGAGCTTATGAACCTGAATCACGAAGACCAGGAGGTGCATCCGGACCAGCACTTCCACCGGAGTCTCTTGGGCGGACTGGCCGACGCCCGGGTGCTCTTTGTTGTGGGAGTCTTGATTGCCGTCGGATTGTATCGCAAGCAACCCATGGATGGCCTCGCAGCCTTGGTAGTCACACTCTTGATTACCGGAGTCATTTCCGCCCTGTCTACCTCTGGCAGGACGATTCTCAACATTCTTCCGCGCACGTTTTGGGGATGGCTGTCTGTGGTTCTTACTCTTAGCCACTCCATCGGGTTCGCGTCCAACTCGTACACGATCTGGGAAGACTCCATCCTCCTCTTCTTCATTGCGACGTTTGGCGTGGCCGCTCTGATATCCTCGTTCCGCATCGAATCCAAAGTGGACCGCACAGTGGCCATTTACCACACAGTCACGTTCATCATCATTGGGCGGCTGGCGTCGTACTCGAAGCTTTGCCGCGAGGAGCAGATGCCCTACTGTACTTCGACGTACTACGCGTCCGTCACGTCGTCTACGTCGGCGCCCTGGCAGCTTGCCATTCCCTTTGCCGTCTTCCTCATCCTTCCCGATGTCATCAAGGCCTTCTTGATGCCCTCAAAGTCATACGAGGGCCTGGCTCCTACGTGGATCGGATACGCTTTCCGCGGCGGCCTCTTCCTCTCCGCCTTGTACTGGACGATTGATGCCGCCAACAACGGTGGGTGGCTCGCCGAGAGGCTCTCCGAGAGCACGCTCAAGTCGGCCGGTGTCTACTTGGCCCAGGTGATCCTGGCACTATCCCTCATCGCTGGATCGACGTCGTTTGCCTGGGCGCCGCCAAACATCTCCATCCTGTCGACGTCTGCCAAGACGGGGCAGCTGGTGACCATTCTCGGCTACGGCAACGCCATGGGCGCCCGCTATCTCTTCTTGCCGCTCAACTTGCTCGCAGCGTGCATCCTCGTCACCAAGCCCATGGGATCCGGGGCCTTGGCGCTCATGATGTGGCAGATTCTCTGCCTGGCCGAAATCATCGACCTCAACCAGCTCAAGGGCGAGTCCATCGGCCCCGTGATGCTCGCCATCCTGGGCAACTTTTACTTCTTCAAGACGGGCCACCAGGCCGTCCTCTCCAGCATCCAGTGGGACAGCGCCTTCATCCCGCTCTTCTCCATCCGCTACCCCTGGTCGCCGCTCGTCGTCGCGCTCAACACCTTTGCCGGCCAGATCCTCGCCGCCGTGTCCGTGCCGCTCGTCGTGCTGTGGAAGGTCGGGCCCAAGCAGCGCGGCATCCTCGAGACGACGGCCCGCGCGCTGGGCGTCTTTGTCGCGTATTTCGCCGTCGAGGCGCTGACGACGATGAGCTGGGCGGGGTGGCTGAGGCGGCATCTGATGCTGTATCGCGTGTTTAGTCCGAGGTTCATGCTTGCTGCGTTGTTGTTGATTGCGATGGACTTGGTGGGGCTTTTGGTTGCGTTGACGGGCGTGAGGAGCAATACCTTGGCGGTGTGCGAGGTGTTTGGATGGGCGGAGTGAACGAGTTGTAGAATTTATTCAAAAGGTTGACTATGGAACTTATAATATATGATTATGGCATGGTGGATGGGTAATGGAGGAGGAGGATTTAAATGTCTGGTGGGGAGGCGGATGGGTTTTGGAAATATGGAGTATAAAATGGGCATGTTGGTTGCTTTGGTACATGAATATACAAATCAATAAATAAATCCAATGATGGGATGATATTATAATTGATGGTGGAGATTGGGCTTGTTGTTCTTTGAAGCTGTTGATGTAGGGTAGTGTCGGGTGAGGTTCAAAGTCCTTGACTCGATATTCTCCAGTAATTCTTATCATCATGAAACTCCATGTAGCCACTCCCACCACCGGGTTCAAAATACTTGTGAACATGGAAGTTAGTTTATTCGCTTCGTTCATCTAAGTAGCTTGCAATAACGTAAAACACATCTGCAGTTGACGCAAGTGATTCGGCATCTAGGCACATTGAGTATATACCTGTGTTTGCTCAGATACATACGCAGTTTATAGATGGATATATAAATAGATCTGATGATAGAATGATATTCTGTGACAGAAAGTGCAAAGTTGGACCTTGTTTTTCTCTGCGTCTTACGATATAGGGTGGCAAATTAAGCTGCAAGCAACTATTCAAGCGAGGTTAAAAATGCTGTGAAAGACTAGCAATCACAGGGAGGGCAGGTCGCTATATTCATGTTGTGATTGGGGAGCTGTTGCCCGCTAGCCTCGGGGAGCCAACATAATGAGGCTCCCGCTCTCTAGCACTCGAATGAGGTTAAGAATGCTGTGAAGAAGAATGGCGCTACGCTTACTTGTTTGTGATTGGGGAGATGAGATGAGTACATGAAGTGGGCTCCCGCTCTCCAACACTCGGGAGCGGTTAAAGATGCTGTGAAGAAGATGGTGTTACGGATTGCGCCATGACTAGAACTCGTACGCTATTTTGTGATCCGGGGATATAATTAGGGGACCTTAGTTTTCTAACACTTGGGTGAAGTTAAGAATGCTGTGAAGCAGTCGGATAAGAACAATCTGTTGGTCATGTGTGTTCGAGTGAGCTGGCAACGAGTGAGTAACAGCTCTAGTGGTGGGGTGAGGTTAAAACTCCCGACTCAGTAATTCTCACCATACTAACCTACTGAAAACCCACGCAGCCACTCTCACCACCAGGTTTAAAATGCTTGTGAACATGGAAGCCAGCCCCGTTGGCTTTGTTTATCCAAGTCCTTGATAGTAACGCTAGACACTACTGTAGTAGACGCATTAATACTACATCTAGGCACATTGGGTATATATGGTCTTTCTGTAGATATTGTTTATAACGAAACCAGCAACTTCTTTTCATACCTTACCTTGTAATGGATGACATAAGTATTCAAATCAAGTGCATAGCAAGTCATTACATTAATCTACAGCTTCATGAACCCCAGCTTGTAAAAAAGAGCATGTTAATTGCTTCTAGTTAATAAAGAAATCCAGTAATAAAGTGATATTCTATAATGGATCGCATGAAAATTGGCTTTGTCTAGGTTGTCTGGATCTGTAATGTAGAGTGGCAACGTATACAAGTACCCAGCTACCACCAATTGGTCGAGGGAGGTTAAAAATGCTGCGAAAGAGACCACTATAGGTGTAATATTCCCCGAGGTCGTCTTTTCATGATTGGATAGCTGGAATAAGTAGTGGGCTTCTGCTCTCTAGCACTTAGGTGAGGTTAAAAATGCTATAAACTATTTGACGTAACGTACATCGGCACTTTACGGTTCAGCTCTCCAGCACTTGCACTCCAAGGGAGGATAGAATGCGGTGAAATACTTTCTTCATGACAACTGACTCGTATTTTCCAGGTATGCGGCACAAGGAGAATCGGAGAAATAGTTATTCGTGTGACTGGGGAGTTGATATACTTGGTGGGCTTTGGCTCTCCAGCTCTCGGGGGAGGTAAAAAATGCTGTGAAGAAGATGGTGGGGATATGGGGAAAATAAGCACGGAGTATCTAAGCCAGATACTCCGAACCCTTCTATGATTGGGAGATGTAAATAATAGGGTTTAATTCTCTAGCAGTCGGCTGAGGTTTAAACTCCTAAGTCAATATTCTCCGGTAATTCTCATAATGAAAACCATGTAGTCACTCCCACCATCAGGTTCGAAATATTTATGAACATGGAAGTTAGCTCGTTCACTTCGTTTACCTACTTAGTAAATAATTAATAATATAAAACACATGTATGTACTATCGCAGTAGATGTAATGATCCCAAATTTATCTAGGAGGCACATAATGGTTGTCTTTATTTAGATAGTATATATGTTTATATAACAGATAGCGTGAATAATGAATGGTCTTGTTCTTCTCCAATGTAGTGTGGCGAATTGGGCTGTAAAGGACTATTCTAGAGAGGTTAAAAATGCTGTGAAACATACCTGACTCGTAGACCATAAGCTAAGGTATGATTGGAGAGTTGATATAAGTTGTGACTTGAGCTCTCCAACACTCGGGCGAGGTTAAAAATGCTGTGGAGGTGCTGACGACAATACTTAGTTGACCTGTTGACCAATGGAAAGCCTAGGCTTCAGCTCACCAGCTCTCGGGGGAGGTTAAAAATGCTGTGAAAACAGGTAGAGAGTACCTTTGACTGAGTTCTTCAAGGTTGAAGGGCTGATATAAGGCGTTGATATTAGATCTCTAGGATCTCGGGGGAGGGTTAAAAATGCTGTGAAAGAGATCCGTGATGGCTTGGCGATCTGTGGGTTGACTATTGCCTCGTATGCCAGGCACCTTTTCGTGATTGGCAGATGTCAATAATGGGCTTCAGCTTTTGAGCACTTAGGTGAGGTTAAAAATGCTGTAAAGCTTGTAACACTTCGGTGAGAAATTGTTTTCCATGCTTCATTTACGTCATCGCATTGGAAGCAGTGATCCCACATCTAGGCACATATTACTCCGTAGTCTTTGGATGCATACGCAACAAAGTCAACAATCCGTTTTTGTACATCATATGGTGTTGGCGTTCGAATTAAGTGCAACAAGTCATCATTTCAATCGTGCGGCATCATAAACCCTAGCTCTCAAAAAATCACACTGCCCATTCAACATCACGTTGTCACATGCATTAAAAGAAATCTGGCCCGAAGAATTACTGCATTTGTGAGAATGCTAGAAAATTACAAGAATAAAAACAAGCAAAAAAGCAAAAAAAAAAAACATGTTCCATCTCGAAGATCGATTCATCCCCCAAAAATCTGAAGTATGAAAAAAAGATATTAAATCAGGCCACGCCCGGGATATCGTACAGCATGAGCATATTACACAGATATGCCCCCCTTTCCCTTCGTAGCACAGGGACCATTACACATAACATAAATGAAGAGTTAGGAAAAAATTGTGCTTGAATGCACACATTACAAGTTTCATGACATGGGAAAAAAAGATAGACAACAACAACGCTTACTCCGCGGTGGGAGTAGCTGGTTGATCTGACGATGCTGTTGTCTTATCCGACTTACCGGTACTCTCCTTGTCCTTGTCCTTGGTGCTCTGCTCTTTCGGTCTTGAGGCTAGCGAAGTCGCAGAAGATGAAGGTTTCTTGGCTGATGAGGACGTAGTTGAGGAGGTTGCTGATGGTTTTCTGGCTGTAGACGAGGACGAAGTAGTAGGTTTTCGTGTTAATGAAGGCGAAGATGGCGTTGCTGCGGAAGAAGAAACCTTTCTCGTTGTTGAAGACGATCTGGCTGTTGACGCGGTTCTTGTTGTTGACGTGGATCTCGCCGTTGACGAAGACCTAGCTGCTACTGAAGACGATCTTGCTACGGAAGATGTTCTCGTTGTTGACGTGGACCTCGCCGCTGAGGGCGTTCTTGTTGTTGACGTTGATCTGGCGACGGACGGTGTTCTTGTCGTAGATGTAGATCTCGCTGTGGAAGAAGTTCTTGTTGTTGACGTGGATCTTGCTGCTGAAGGAGTTCTCGTTGTGGAAGTCGATCTTGCTGTTGAAGACGTTCTTGTTGTTGATGAAGATCTAGCTGCTGAGGAGGAGGTTGCGGATGTAGAAGAAGATACCTTCCTCGTCGAAGAGGACTGCGTCGCGGAAGGCTTTCTGGTGGAAGGGGAGGAGGAGATGGAGGAGGCGGGCTTCTTGGCCGAGGTGGGAGACGCGGCAGGTTTTCTCGCAGACGAAGCCAGAGTTGACGTTTTGGATGCAGGCTTCGCCTTGTCCTTGTCCTTGTCTCCGGGCTTGGCGTCTTTAGAAGCAGAAGAAGAAAAAGAAGTTTTTTTTTTTGCCCTTTTCGGCGCTGGACGGCTTCTTGGCCTTTTCGTCCGGCTTGGCCGTGGCCTCTGGGGCGGGCTCGGCGGCGGGCTGTGATGTGACGGCTTCTCCCTCTGCGCTCTGCTCGGCCTTTTCATTCTCCTCTTCCTTTTCCTCCTCGGCCCCCTTCTTTTCATCAACATCGTCGTCGTCGTCGTGATCGTTATCGTGGTCATTGGCACTTTCCTCTTCCTCTTCCTCTTCCTCCTTGACTTCTTCAAGTTCTTCGTGTTCCTCGTGTTCAGATTTGGCATATTGTTCATCAGACTTGTCCTGTGCCTCCTTTGCGTCGGGCTTGACTTCTTCGTCCTCTTCCACAGCCTTTTCTTTCAGGCTGTCATCTTGCTTGGCCTCAGCCTCTTCTCCTTCCTTCTTGTCTTGGCTCTTCTCGGCGGCCTCCTTCTCCGCCTCTGGCTCTGCCGTCTTGGGCTCCTCCGCCTTTGCTTCCTCGACCTTGACGGGCTCCTCTGCTTTCGCTTCTTCGGCCTTGGCTGGTTCCTCTGTCTTCTCCTCTGTCTTCTCCTCTGTCTTCTCCTCTGTCTTCTCCTCTGTCTTCTCCTTTGGCTCCTCCTTCGGCTCAGCCTTGGGCTCTTCCTTCTTCTTTCCGTGCACCTTCTCTCGCAAAGCGTTCAGACGAAGCTCCTTAGCCTTCTTCGCTGCTTCATCGGCAATGGATTGCACGGACTGCACTGATTGCACAGATCGCACCGTATCTATGCTGGCCCTTGGGGTTGGGCCACCGCCCACCTTGGGCTCCGGGACGGGGCCAGGGGGAGGCGGAGGAACGGCGGCATCGGTGGCAGCAGCAGGCACAGCTTCGCCAGAGGCCACACCGGCGGCAGACTTCTTGACTGTCTTCTTCTTCTTGACCGGCTCGGGGTACTTGTGGTTGATATCGGGAATGGTGAATTCGTCGTAGTAGATCTTGATGTGCTGCTTGAGCTCGCCATACTCGTTCCACTCTTCGATTTCGACAATATCCTATCCTCTACAGTCAGCTGAAATGCCCCAATGTCCCGCTGAGTGAGCTGTAAGCCGCAACCCAAAAAAAGGCCACCTTACCCCTAAAACAAGCCCCTCTTGCACCAGCGCGGGAAACTTCCTCGCCCGGCCGTTCTCGTCCTTGCCGGCACGGCGGCCCCAAAGCATGCGAGCCTTGTCATCGGTCGAGATGTCAATGGCCTTGAAAGGAACGCGGTTGGCCCGCAGAATTGTCTCGAGACGCGATGTCGCGGTGACAATGTGAGAGGAGCCGGCCGTCAGCGACGTGTAGATGTACAGCGCGGGATCGGTCGAGTAGGACGCCATGGTGCTATGCTATGCGATGCTGAGTAAAGGAAGAACAAAAGACAGAAAACACACAGAAGCAGCTACACAAAAGGTTAAGCGATCGCTAATCTTGAATGCTCTGGATTCCGAATCACGATGTCGCGTCCAGGTGTCAGCGATGCATTGAGCTGTTTGTCTCTACCCGGGAGATGGTCCAAGCTGTGGGGGCGGGGTTCCAGTAAGTAAGTACCTAGGTAGGCTAGTAGTGCCTGGATCGAGCGCTATAGCGGGCGAAAAGGGGTCGCTTCAGCGGGAAACTGTGATGGGCAACGCTAAGAGGGGCCTTAATTTGCGTGCAAGGGCCCTGTAAATTGCAGCTTCATTTGGGGGCTTCGTATCGCCCGGGCAGGGTGACGGCAGTGCTGGATGGATCTGGGCATGTCTTTCAGCTGCGATGAGCATCTAGTGTACAGGCGCTGCTTTTGGGGGTTAGTTGGTCTGGCGCGATGAGAAGCAGGCATAATTAGCTGCTGATGGAAGCATTTGGGCTAAGAAGAAAAGAGCTTGATCAATTGAAGCCATCATTACACACAACAGCAGGGCGAATCCAATCCCGTATACCGGCTGAGCCGAAGCTGAAAGATTGCCGATCCCTTCTCTGTTGATCAAAGAATCGTGAGAAAGTAGCATTCACACCACAGCACGGACACTCATCCAGGCATCTTGCTTTTTATTGGCCTTACGCTTCGTATTAGATTCTCCCGTAAGGAGTACTCGGTACATGGAAGCAAAATAGAACGCCTTAGTCATACCGCACACGATAATGCAGTACTAGAGCAATTCACGCCTCAGGCACCAAGCGGCAGCTGAAAATAAACCTGACTAAGCCATTGTGCGGACTTTCGGCCTTTTATTCTCCAGCTGCGATACTATGGAGCACCGCGAGAAATATCGCGCCGCCACTCACAAACCGGTTTGAACAAGGCCTCACTCCACCACGAGAAAAAAAAAAACCTCTCCCAACACTAGTGTGGCGTCTGAATGCATGGTAGACCCAAAGTTGTCTGCCTTGGCAGCATCTCGATGGACGAGTCAAGCTGGCCCATCTCGTGAGTCAGCCCAGCACAACTGCTGCTCCCACGAGCTAATCGGCCGACACAGTATTAACAAGGGGCATCGAGCGTCTCACAGCACGGTAGCGTCTGCTCCTCGGCGAGCGGGGGAGCAAGTTTGCCAATGGAAATTGCCTGGTGGGGAGACGAGAGCCTGGAAACGCCCAATTTCGCCCTGGCCTCGTTCTGTTTGTTTTGGCGCTGCCCGTTGTTTGGGCTTGAAGCGCGCGCAATGGCCTGGACCTGGACCTGGACCTGGAGCCGGGGGTCGACCAAAGCTTCAATAACAAGATAGGGGACCTGGACCGAAATGAGCTCGCCCTTAATTACGCTGCGCTGGCGCTGACCTTGAAACGCGCACGACATGCCCGGCCACGGCTACCGGCCTGGAGCCAATTTCAATTCCAATTTCAATTTCAACCAGAGCGAGCACAGGCACGAGCACAGGCACAAGGTCCAAGTGGAAGTGGGTGAGGGATTATGTGTGTGACGGCGGCGTATCGTACATGCATGCACACAGTGTCCAGCTCGAGCATGGATGGGCGAAAAGCCTCGAGTGAGATGGCGAGAATCAGAAAAGTTTTTTTTTTTCTCTTCCCTGCTGTCGTCAGCTTCTGCCAATCAATGGCTGCTGAGGTTGCATCCAGGCCAGCGCTGCCGAAGAAGCATATCGACCACAGCACATGGCCAATCCCGGCTCCCGGATGCAAGAATAGCTCAACGGAAAGGAGGGTCAATGGATCTAGGATGCGCTTCCGAGAGGCCATTTATGCAAGGTACCGCGAGATGGCCAGTGAGATGCTGGCCCAGGTCCACCATCGGGTCTTTGTTGCGTGGCAGCGTCCAATCACAACAGGTGCCTGGATGCGCCAGCCCGCCAGCTCACAGAGCCAGTCCACAAGCCGCTCAATGGTCTGCGCCAGGCTGGCTTGACCGGTCGCGCCCAGGCTCCGTTGGGGATCCATTGCCATCCTACGTGGCCGCTGCCTGGTGGAACTGTCAGAGATTTCCCACCGGCGGACAGTCAAGACAAAAGGGAAACGGGCCCCTCGGGCTCGTCTTTGGATTCTTCTTCTCCCTCTCCTTCTCACCACTCACCACACTCTTTCAAACCACTCCCTGAGCTGTCTCGACGACATTGCTACTACTACACACACTCTCTCTTCTCAGCTGCTATACGCATACTAGCCCGGTGCTTCTTGCCCACTGCTCTCCTTCAAGCAACCAACAAACAAACCAGATCCGAACTCTTCCAGTCCACGATTCATTCTCAACCACTGTCAAAATGCAGTTCTCCACCCTCCTCATTGCTGCCGGCGCTGCTGTTGTCGCTGCTGATAGCACCTCGACTCTGACTGCCACCACCACCATGACTTACACCATCACTCAGTGCCCCGAGACCGTCACAGACTGCCCTTACCGCACTCCCACCGTCCCTGTGACCACCCCTGAGGCTGTTTCCACCACCGAGGCCACTTCTGCTGTTGAGATCACCACCACCTCTGCTGCCGAGACCTCCTCTGCCGCCCCGACTTCTTCTCACTACTGGCCCGTCTCCAACTCCACCTCTGCCACTGCTGCTGGCACCAATCCCGTCGGCACCACTGCTCCCACCACCATTGTCACCATTCCCTCTGGCACTGGTGTTCAGCCTGCCGGCCCTACCGGCCCTACCGGCCCTGCCGGCAGCGGTCCTTCCGGCACTGGAAGCGCTCCCCCTACCGTGCCCACCAACGGTGCTGCCAAGGAGATGGCTCAGTCTGGCGTCATTGCCGTCGCCCTCGCTGCCGTCTTTGCCCTCGTCTTTTAGACGCACAAACTTCTTTTTCACTTCTCTCTCTTGGAGCTAAAAACTCCATGAGCTTTTTTTCTTCTTCACAACATTCAATTCTTCCATTCTTTACTCTTACAAATTCTTCTACGGGGAAGGACGTTTGGTTTTTTTTCAACCGGTGGATTGCAATGTGAATAGATGACAAATGAGTTGGGTCGATACCCGGTGTTTTTTGAGGGCTTCACTTCTACGCTCTGGACGAGCGGGCTGATGTTTGACGACGGCAATGTCGACGCATCAGATGGGCGTATGGATGCAGCATGGGCTACTTTTGGCGCCGTGACTGGCGAAACGCTTTTTTGGATATGCCACGATTGGGCTCTCTTGGGATGAGACATGAACCAAAAAGCTTTTAGATACCTTTGCATTTCAATTGAAAAAGAGGACTGGCTTGTCACGATTCCTTTTTGTGTGTTTTCGCTATGCATTGATGTAGACGTGACCATGGTAGACTGACGCGTGTATAAGCCATAATCATTACTCTGAAGCATCTTGGCCAATGTCTTTAAAAGAGATGTTTGAAACGTCGCCCTGCTTAAGCGATGGCTGCTGTTCATTGTGTTTTGAAGCCGTATTCAGTCCCATCACTCTCCTTGCAAACTGTACAGCAAGCAGCAGGTCAGTTCAAACGCAAACCATCACCAAGCCGTAAGCACTTGCGTGAGCGCACCCAAACACCAATTGATCAGCACAAGAAAAAAGAAAGTTTCAGCAGATTAAGTTTGTCCAAAAATCATCACTCACGCCCGTTCCGTCTCCCATCCCGCAACTAATGCAAGGGGGGAAAAAGGCAAAAAAAAAACATCACCAGTTGGGCATTTCAACTCGTCTTACGGCCATTTAGCGCGTTTCTATATATACGAGTCATCGGCAGTGAACTGCTTGGTTTAAAAGAACTTGCGTCAATCCGACCAATGCCGAATCCCCATGTTACCAAAAGAAAGTAATATAAATTAAATTTTATTATCAAACAGTAAACATGGGCTTATCTGATACGACGGATGTTTTTGTGAGAAAAACATGCAACCATCCATATACGATGGAATCCCCCCCAGGTCGCCGACCATAAAAATTTACAGCCCCTCAACATGCCCGCATTGACTACTTCGTATACCCACAACTCCATATATCTTGTTTTTTTTTTTGCTAGCAGGCCACCTGAATTAGTACATTAGGTAGAAAACGGATACAGGAAAAAAACAGAGAAAGAGGGGCAAATTTGACAGCTCGGCCTAGACAGCGAGAGGAGGAAAAAAAAGGGAGGCAGGGATTAAGATCCATAACGTTTCTCTAGTCTGGATATGGGTTACAAAAAGGCACAAGGGGAGGAGAGAGAGGGGGGTTTTGCTCTTGTCGGCTGGATACGGGCCGATGAGAAAAAACTCTCCACCTCGGATGGGAGACGAGTTACGGAGAGAACAGGAGGAGAATGTACTGGGCGTTATTGCGTAAAATGCCATGTAAAAAGGGGGGAGGGGAGGGGTTGGATGGGGTTGATGGGGAACAACGGGTTGGAGAAGGAGGAGATCTTGTTGGCTGGGGGAACTTTGGGCAGCGTGGCATGGCGTCATTATCACGGGCGTAGACATGGGGGTTTCTGCACCCAATGCGTCTTGTCTGGTTGGTCTAGATCAGAAGGTCTGTTTCGAATCCCGGAGCTTTGAATGCAAGGACGTACGAGTACAGGCACAGGCATGGCCAGGGGAATATGGGGTCAAAGAGACTAGGCAGGCTTCGTGTTAGCAGTAGACAGACGACTCTAGAGCAATAAAATCCGTGTTTCCATGGTACACTAGTAAGACAAGAACCTCAACTCCGGCGTGCTGCAAGGGTAGATTCAAAAGAGACCAAAGCAATGTGAAAAAACAACAACAACAAAAAAAGGACAGTGTCCCGGTCGGTGCGTCATGTATTCCCTTTGTATGTGTCTGGTAACAACGGCATGGGAATGCCAGAATGACAGAGTGACAGAATGCCACCCTCCAACCCCATCCACTTCTCGTGGCCTCGTGATTAACAACCGCAGATAGAAAAAGGCAGGAAAGTAATAATAATAAAAAGTAATAAGGGGGCCTGCCATTGGTCCCGCATCTGTTATATCCCTTATCGTATACCCCTCCAGAATGTGCCTTTTGCAAGGCGCACGCAAGTCTAGAAGCTGCGTCAAAGCTCTCTGCATGCCCAAGAGCTCCATGTGTCCCAGCTGAGGAAAAAAAAGAAACAAAGAAAAAGCCGACAAAAAGAAGAGACCCGAAAGAAGAAACCACCAACACAAGGGAAAGAAGAAGGCGGGTGGACGGGGAGGGACACAAACACGACAACGCAGAAATCAAGGACCCCCGGCTTCCAGAAGTTCAAGCCTAATATGGATACTCCCATAAAATCACTCTCGTTTGTTGCGCATTCCTTTGAACCCGGTGTCCACATTCGTGTTTTAGGAATCCCTTGGCATAGGGGGCTCAACATGGACAAAACATGAACAACGCTGGGTTTGTGGCTCCAGCGCATGCTTCGGCAGTGATTTTAATCTTCAAAGTTGACAAGTCTGCTTCCTCTCACATCACTCCCGCCAGGGGGTCTCCTCAGCCGCACCCTTAACGAGAAGACTTTTTTTTTTTCTTTGCTTGTGTTGTAGAAACGTACAGCCCCATGGGTGAGCCTTTTCGCTCGGGGGGAAAACAAGTCTTCCAGTGTGAGTACCGGCCCCGGAATGACACCAATCAAGAACACGGCTGGCCATTTGCAGCGGCGTAGGCGCATACACTGCAGAGTGCGCAGTTGGAGTCAGCTAGATATGGACAGTCGTGTGTCATGGCGTGAGCGCATTTCTTATTGGAGAAGGATATAACGCCAGGGGTGAGGGTCTCAAAGTATATGTGAACATCCTCTTCTATTGGTCCGCGTGACGGCAATGGACATGACATTGGTGACTTGGCTTGGTGTATGGCTCTGTCAGAGAGGCTTCTCATATTGACAGAAAGGATATCAATGTGATATAAAGGGCCCGTTGGAGCTTTAGCTGCTTGGCTAATTCAGCCTCTTTAGTTCAGAAAGTGGTAGTCTGCGTCCTCTCAGAGGGGGCTTATAGAACAATGGCTGAAGAATCGTTTCAAAAGTTCCTTGGATTGTGTTTGGTTGTGGAGGGGGGGCAGAGGTATAATAAAGTCAAAGGAAGAAACTATCCAATGGTAACGTGTGATGAGAGATGTACTGGTGATAGTGACGACAAAACCTGGGACGTGAGTGGCCTTATTAAAGTTTGGAAGAGGAGTAAAAGAACAACCAGTGGCCTCTGATAAAGACAAATGAGGACTCAGAGACCAGGGTTTCTGGCAGATGTAAAGCTGGCAGGGCACATGAACACCTGCTGCGGCGCGCTTACTAGTATGTGGACGATGAACAACAAGGCTGCCAATGGATGCTAGTCGTAGTTCTTACACGGTAAACTGGGTCGAGTTCTGCTGCTGCTCCACCTCCCAAGAATACAAAGTAGGGCTGAGGAGACTGACCAGGAGCAAGTGATGGGAGTGTGACTGGGGCTGGGAGTGTGAGCAGGTGAGAGGCGTGTGCAGGCAGGGGAGAAAAAAAAACGAATCATGGCAGTTGATGTACGATCCATGCTCGCTTCGGCATGACGGGCGACGCCGCAAACGACTGGTGGGCAACCGGGCCCTGGTATATGTATCTTGGTGTGTGCGTCTGTACGCCTGAGGTGTGCGCGCTAGGTTTGAATGAGTGAATGAGTGAGCGAGTAAGAATCAACGAGCGCCAGTACCAGAGAGAGGACGAGAGAGGCAGAAAAGTAGGCATGTGTGCGTGAGAGCCTTCAACACACCCCCTCCATAAATCCGGCTGGCCTCTTCATCGGTCTCCACGCCTCCGTGGCGTACCGGCCGGCCTTGAGGAGGCTCCGTTGTGTGGAAAAATAGGAACCGCGATGGCTGAAGGATGCGAGGTTCCGAGTCTTTGGTTGATATAGTATACTGGGGTAGGAGGATTCCTCCGAATCGGGGGCAGGTTCGCTGCAAAGCTCTTGATGAGGGTGTCCAGCTCGTCCGTGTTTCTGCCGAATATGTATATCGAGTCGTGCCAAGCAGCTGCATATTGCACGTATGTATGTACCTTTGCTGCCTCTCGTGATATGATAAAAGGGGACCTGGCCACCCCTCCACCCCCCTCTTCCGGTAGGTCCATTTTGTGTCTGCCACTCAAGAGAGAGACGGCATCCCCCTCGTTTTTTTGGGTGAGTAGAGTAGGGCAATGTCCCGGCCAAGGCAGGCCCTTTATGACCGCCTGCATACACAACATCCGCTGCCCAAACACCAAGGGAGCTGGCGGTGAGGCGCTGCGGCCAACAGTCGCAAGAAGCTGGTTGCAGAATTGATCACGTTCATGAGAGAAACCTGTCACAAATGCCTAAATCCTTAGATTTCATAGCCACATCCCCATTCCGAGCCAGCCAGTGACGACGCCTCACCCAGGCCCGGCCAAACCTGACGGGGGTCGGGATTACCATAGATAGGTCCAGAAGGGATAAGTCTATACCGGTTGGCCCTGCTAATGGATGGCGGCAGCACGCCGCGGCACTGGCTGTCGCTCGCCTGGTGGTAGCTAAATGGCACTTGGGTACGCTGGTCCGGCCAATGGATAGGTGGGGATACCGCGTGGGCAATCAATGCTCCTGGAGAGCCCGGTACCGGTTGTCTCCAATTCAAAAAAGAGTCCCCATCCATCCATCCCTCCATCCATCCTCATCCTCCTCATCCATGCGACGGGGCGACCTTACCGAATGCCGGCCAAGGACAATGGCGTGAGAGGCGCCACGGAAGGCCACTAGGCGAGACGGATACAATAGGATTTTACCGAGAGGAGAAGGACTCGGTGAGAGTTTATCATGGCAAGGCGCGGAACAGGCTCCGTCGAGATGGTTGCCAACAGTGCTCGCCAAAGTTGCTCGTCACGGTACTCGGTGAATGGGGAGCAATTTTGCCCGTCACCACTCTTTGCGAGTGTACTTGGTACGCATCGCATCACGGGGGGGACAACCGGCAAGGGGCAAATGTGAACCGAGCACACGTATGGCCATTGCGTAATGTGTATTGCAGCTGGCTGGCATACGAAGCGTCTTCTTCCTGACGGTACGATGTAGTGACTACCTATGCCCAATTGAGCCAATTGAGGTTGCGGTTCATGTGTCAGGTAGAGCACTTCGGCCAAGGTGAAATGATGCAAGACGGCCCGGGCTTAGTTTCAACGTACGGCACGGACTTGACTCCTGGGAGTAGGGCAATGGCCACGACGGCTCCTTGTCTCCCGGAGCCAAACGAGCCAGGCTCTGCTCTCAGCTGTGCTTGTGCTTATCCCAGCCCAGACTGGCGATTGTCGATGGTCGCGTTCGGTTCTGAGGCGGCGTTGCCTGAGCCGTCGCCATGTGCGGGTTTCGGGCGGCACTCGTCTGAGACCCCTCCGCCAAAAAAAAAAAAATGACCCCCCTTCCCATCCAGCGGCCACCGTTGCACTGCATGTCTGACACCACGCAGCGCTTCTGCTTCTTCTAGAAGCTACAGGTCGACAGCAGCCGCGGAGGATGAGCGCGGCGGCGAGGTGGCGAGGAGGGAGGAGGGAAGATGGAGAAGAGCGCAGAAGAAGTTAGAAGTTGCAAGGCGGAGGTCAGAAGTCAGAAAGAAGCATGAATCAGAGGTGCTTGGGCTGTTGGGGGCAACTGACTGATGACGACACTGCGCGCTTCATCGTGCCTTCCAGCGGCCGCTGAGGCCAAAATCACTTGACTCGACATTCACGGCAGGAGCAGCATTGACAGCCTGCCAGCCTATCAGATCAGATACACGTCCCTGACCAACCTGTAGGTGATACAGTAGTGCTCCATGGTGGTACTGCTAAGGTACTAGGTATTACCGCAAATCAACCCATCCCTTCTGCAAGCTACCCAAGGTTGTACCTGCCAGACGTTATCCAAGGTAAGGTAAGGCAGGTATAGTGGTTGAGATGTTAATCCAAGAAGGGAAATGTGTATACTGTAATGTAATGCCTCTCTCGTCAATGGCTGCTAGTCCTGGAATGGGCAGCAGACGACGATATTTTACATCTACCCAAGGCACGCATACCTAATAAAAGCCTGTCCTGCTAGGCGGAAAACAGACAGTTGCTGCTTACCTGGGCAAGAAGAAGATTCATGAAATCAGCAGCAGCCGCAGCTGTCTGTCTGTTTGCTTGCTTGCTTGTTTGTTTGCTTCCTGCCTCGCCCAGCCAAAAAGCCGCAAGGCTTCAATGTTGGGTGACGACTCGAGCAACCTCCTCCCAACAACCAACTGGTGGGTTCGTCGATTCCTTCTTCTCCGCCTCAAAACGGGCTCGGAGAATTCATGACAGGCCTTCTTCCTGCCGACTCTCACGCGGCCTCGCAATCGGTGCGACCCCGGCTTATCAGACTCGGCCTTTGTCTGATCCTCTGTGCTGACAAGCTTTCATTGGGCATTAAGCTATCGCCACAATCTGTTCAAGGAAAAGAAGGCTTGTCTGACCAAACCACGACGGGTTGGCGGTAGAACATGCGGGTGGCTGGGCCAGACTGTCGGGATCAGACCAGCATGGCAGCTCGACGCCTTCGACTCCTGTACGGCACATAGCTTGCAAGCATGCCGTGGCATGGCCCTTCAGCTCTTGTGCCTGTCCTAGTGCAAAGCAGCCTCTAGCACCGTCGTGCGCGCGCTGAGCAATCCCTGCGCCCCGTCTCATCATTCCCAGACTCGGCAATGACCGGAGACGCTTCCCTGCTGCCACTGGCATTGCCGCCGTGTGCAGATTGAGGCATGTAAGGCGAGACGACTGGACGTGAAACACCGACTCATCACTACAGATGGCATTCTGGTTCCACTGCAGACAGACGCCTTCTCAGCATTCATATGAGCACAGGCTATATTTGCAACAGGGAGGGGGGACCAAGAGAGAGCCAGGCGTCATGCTGCCCATGCTCCAATTAGCCCAAATCCCTGGCCATGATGGATTCCCCAGCAAGTTTCTAGAGCCCAAGCCTGGATTACTCTTACACGAACTCGGAGCTCGTGTTACCGTAGTGTATGTGATGGACGGCAACTCTACGGCATCGGCACGTTCCGCTGGGTAGCTGGTCAATGACTCATGCCGCTTTGACGAACCAGGCCAGGATTGATGCACCATCGTGTTTGATACCCAAAGCGCGCTGCCGGCTCACAAGCATAGACATGCGAATCCACAGCATAGTCGCGTGTTCACAGGCAATGATGTATTCCGACCCATGTGAAGGGGATCATTTACCATGGTCGTTCGATCTATGCTTTGCGAATTCAATCACGGCAGAGATATAGCCTTCGTCCTGGGGACAAGAGATGTGATTCGCTAAAACAAGCTGCATTCTTCTGAGAAAACGCTAGAGCAAAAGGCGACACACATCTGACGAGCATCATCCATATTTGATCCATCTTGACATGATTGGACCAAACTGCTGGGGGCCAACCATGTCACGCCCTCATGCGGGCTTTTTCTTCTTTTTTTTTTCATACCTCACATTATTGCTTCCCATATTGGCGTGGCATTACCAAGGGGTCGCCGAACCTTTCATCAAGACTGCTTCAGAACGGATCAGGACTCAACATGCTCACTCAGCGAGGAGGTACTTGATTCGTATGCCCTGCCGCTCCCGCTGCCGCAAGTATAGATCTCCGGCTTCCAAACTGCCGTCTCGGTGTGGATAGCGGGAGGTGCGTCACTCCCACCACTCCTTGTTTGTCTGGTTCTCGCTCTTACGCATATTCCGTAATAGCCGCCCGTTCAGGGCGACGAGCACGAGGGGTGTTGTTATGCACAGCCTGGGGGCCTGGTAATCAAAATTTCTGCAGGTGCCTAAATCGCATGCAGTGTTTGCCATGGCGGTATAAACCATGATCACCTTGCCCAACCTGCTGGCTACGTGGCGCAATATGGGCGTACAAGGTGACACCCCGTGTCTTTTACATGCCGCCGAATCCGCTCCTACGAGACGCCATGGACCTTGTCTATGCGTCTCTTGGCATATCGTCATGCATTTCTGGTTGAGCTCTCGTGAGGCTGAATGCTTGGTTTGTGATAGGTCTTGTTTGGGTTCGAACAAGTCCCCCTGGGCAAAGACCCCAAGCTCTAGCTGCCTTACCACTGCTGACCATCATGAACTGCTAACCCAGTTTCCTCAGAACTGGGAACAAGGCGTTTCTAAGAATAGCCATGTGTTTGAACGCAAATAGCGGCACTCATCATCAAACCCATTTCACGCCAATCAATGCAACCACCCATTTCTTCAAAGCTGAGTCCGAATAGCTTACCGTGGATATTGTATCTCGCTGGGCCAAGATATCATCGGCGCACCATGACCTCATGCTGCGGAGTGGCATCACGTCCCATAAGCCTCGTTTATATTCGGTATCGTGCCATCCTGTCATGCCCGGCTTGACGGGTACCTTTGCCCCAAATCCCAGTAGCTTGGTCATGCTAGTTGAGGACCCAGAGGCTAAACGGAGCCGTTTTGGCTCCGAGATGTTTATGGATAACGGAGAGCTGGGCAATCAAATCGCTAGGCGACGTTGCCCATTGCATATATGATCAATAACATATCAACTTTATTGAGATTTGGGTGACATTGTTCACCCCTCCTCCTGGCAGATGATCTGAAACCCGACCCAGCACTGTGGCAGATGATCCGTCTTGCCCTGCTTAGCATTCGGAACTGTTGCTACAAATATGTGAGATTATTGAGCTAGATAAAATGCTTCTTTTAAGCATTTCACGTCCTGGCGTCGTCAGTAGGGCTGAGACGGGATCAACTGAAGCGGCTTATGTGAACACTTACAACATGCCGGTGCTGCCATACGCTCACTTTCGACTCCCCTCAGCGCAATTCGCAGTAGAGAGATTCATCCCAGGCCCTGTTTACCGCCGTCTGGCTATAACGGGAAAAGCCTGGCTCTTGCGCCCGGCGCCGGGTGAGTCTCTGTCGTTGAGCCGTGTCTCCGCAGATGTGGCGCCATACTTACATGCCTTGCCCAGCGCTCTAATGCTTGTACGAAGTATCCATGGCTCCTTGCTTCAGCGGCCCCCCCCCCCCCTGACCCAAGAAACCCACGACGTTGGACCCGAGACCAGCATCTCATCCTCCTTCAGCCACATGGCGCCGATGTGGTTTCGTAACATGCTGCAACAACTACGGACATGGGTATCTGTTGGGCACCTTCATATTAGTGGCGTTCCGGCCTAAACGCTTCCATTCCGCGGTTTACACATACACACCCACCACACCGGATATACTTGACATGTCATAACTTATTCTTATGCAGGCCGGCTCGTTCGCAATGTCCAACGATGCGTTTGCGACCATCGGATTTATGTACATGCTTCACCTTGCTGCCATCAGCCTCAATCATAGCCTTGACTGCGCCATCGCTACCATTGTTGCCACGCCGATGCGCATGCACAGGCAGAAGCTAGGACTGCGTCAAACGTCATACGCGCAGCATCTACGCCTTGATACGCTTATGCCTCGAAATTGGGCTAAATGTTCCTGATCTATGAGATCTAACTCTGGCGCCACGGCCGCTCGACTCTCTGGAACGCCCTACCTAACCCCTGGCCAGTTATCCAATTGCCCAGCTAGATGCCAACAGGACGCGAGCTAAACAACTGCTCTTGCACAGACTATCGCAACCCGCCTGGACGCTAAAAAGGAACCGCTGCGCAATATAGGCGAAGGTAAGACGAGGGCCGAATCAACCGCAAAAGGGAATGTGCTTCCGAATGGGCTTGTAAACGGTCCGCGGGACCTTGGCCTGTCTATTGAAATGCCACTAGCAAGACAGAGAAGACGTCGAGTCAGTATGTCTTTCCTGAGCTGCCGGACATGAATAGTGTTCTGTATAGTCGAGACATCGGCAAAACGCTTAACCAGCCACGCTTTGGAATATGGTAAGCGATGCGAGGGCGATGTCGATGCACGGGGACGGACGTCTGATGATCAAAACGATATGGGATGCCGATGAGGAGAGCCGCGGCCAGCAGATTCGCATCACCAGGCCTGGTTACATCACTCGCTAGTCCATCGACAATCTGACATGCATTTCATGCAGCCCCGATACGCCACCACCCTTTGGCGCAATCAAAGTACGTTTCACAGTCGATTACTCCACGTTCCGCGTTCCACTCCATGATCCATACTGGACGGCCTGTCTTGATTATTACACGCCCCCTTTGCCAAGCTGAACTAAGCTGGATCATGGGCGCTTTGCTCTCATTGAAGAATGAACGTCTAAACCCCTTGTCTGCCGTAACGCCATCGGTTGAGGTGAGGAGAAGGCGCCAAAGAGATGGATGTAGAGAAGAGAGAATCAAGAGACAAAGAGAGCAACGTTGGGCGATCCAAGTATTTGGAAAATAAATTTGTCTTGGAATATCTTGAGTTGGCCGATGATGCATATCTACTCCGCGCGGCTAAAATAGACACAGATGCTAATCTGGTATAGGCATTCACAGAAGAGTTGCAAGGCTCTCAGTACTGTATGAACAAGCACGTCGAGCTCATGTTGGCACTATTTCACTTGCATACCTACTATTACTCGGTATATACGGAGATAACGAGACGAAGGATCTGGGTTCTCTATCTGGCAAATCCTATTTGCCTTTATCAGATATGGCCTTCTCCAGCACTTCTCCCACTTTCCGCCGCCACGATTTCGATCTCCTTGGCAGAATCACACACGCGGCGATTATTAGACGAATAGTGACCGAAGTTGATGCCTGGCAGGCAATATTAATAAGCGGCACCGAGTCCACTCGCCCAGCGTTTCCCAAAATAAGAGGCCTGACCTTGGTCTTCCCCCCCTCCCCTGGCGTCCCGTCTTTTCCCATGGGGAGGGGGGCCGACTTCGTAATCGCCTGGGAAAATCTCCCGCGCGTTCCCGAGCTGATGCTTATTTACTGATGTATGCTCTTTGGGACCCCCTCTCGGTAGCAAGGGGGGGGGGGGGCGTGACGGTATGGGAAAATGCCCCGGTTATTAACAAGGCGACTTAGAAAGAGAGAGAGAGAGAGAGAGAGAGAGAGAGAGAGAGAAGGCCCAGACGAACCACCTTGGAACTGACTCCGCACGTTGATCTGGATCTGATCAAAAGTGCCCAGGTGAAGGGTTCTGGTGACGTACTCTAGTATTTTTGGCTCGATTTCTCCCTGGGCGCAGCATTGCTCTTGGCTTGGTGTTGCATGATGACACATTGGTTATTAATTAGAACGAGAAGAATAGGGATCAAGGCTCGGGAAATAATAGCAAGTAGTAGTATCAAGTAGCACTCGGGCGCCCGTCAAGCTCACTTGTTCGTCGTGTCTTGTCTGTTTACATGATTGCTGACGGATTTCCATGCGTTCAGCTGTGTCTCCCTTGGCAGAAAGAACAGGGCAGGGCTGGCTACGGAGTTAAGGGGAGTAATCAACAAACGATGGAAACTAGACGGGGGCCAATGGCGAAGCAAGAGAGCAAGACAAATACCAAGTTTTTTGAATCCATGTCTTGTTCTCAGCCTCACTGGGGGGGGTATTGCAAATCGGCGCTCTGGTTGCCAAGTTTAGCTCTCCCCTCGCATATCTTGCTGGCGGAACGAGTTCCGCGGCAGCTAGATGATGAATGATTACAAAGGATAGATAATTTAGCCTGCTTTGATCTCGAATCAATCGCTCCTCTCGTATCAAATCACGACTTTGTCGAGGCTCATGTGACTCTGCGGCTACGAAATCTTACTTGAAGCGGAGTCATCTTTCAGTTGTCATGCAAAACGCGGTTCGGGTCGAGCCTGAGCCGCTGGGAATGAATGGCGCGCGAATAATGCCTTTTCTGGTCCGCGGCGACCCTCTCGTTGGCTTCACGCAAGACTTGGGGAGAGTCGCACGAGATGCACCTAATATGACGCTACCTTTCCTGGGCGCGGTCCGAGCCATCCCTCAGGGGCCGAAGCTACTCCCCCCCCTCCTCTCCTTGCTTCCGAGAGAATCAACATCTCTGGAATGCAACGGGGTGCATGAAAGAGCGGAGTATGATCGCCCGCTTGTCAGCTTTCCTGGGAGCCTCACCATCCGGAATCCGAAGACGGGGTGTTGACGAGGTCCCTCCCCTCGTGTAAGTGGAGCCCAAAGCCGATAACCATAACGCTAGATACCATGTCAAAAGAGTGCTGGGGAATTGGGGCGTGGTGTTGTGTGCTTCGTGATGCAACGGAATCCATGCCCAGCAGAAACCGACGGATTCGTATTTGCAGTCAATACGATGAACTCGGTTTGGTTAGCTGGTAGATAACGGCTGAATACATACATGCGTATGTATGTAGGCAGTCACGAAAGATAAAGATGCCTCGTAGGTCACGTTGGGCCGTGCCTCTTCATCACAAGACCGGTCCAACTGGTCAACCTTGCAGTTTCCTGAAGGAAGGTGCATATATGCAAAGCAGGTATTCACCAGTGCTACCCTGCCGGGTATGTTGACTGGGGTTCGGCATCCGTGTTGAGAATGTCAGCCGGGCCAGGCTGGCGGTGACCCGCCGCCTGTCGACAGAGATTCCCTCCAGTAGACGGACGGAACAGCCCTCTGCATTGCATCCAGGCGTATTTGATATCGTATTCGCCTCATCTTGGGATAAGCTGCCCGCCCAATAATTCCATGCCAGGGGGGCGCCTTTCAAAGGGCAGGCTTACTCGCATTCGCTGCGAGGACAAGACAAGGTTGGCCAAGCCTCGTGACCAATTTCTCGACGAAGGAGCCTGTGCCGCGGCCATGGTGTGAGGCCTGACGCCATAACCGTGCGTTTTGCCCCCCATCTACTACCGGCGTATCGGTATTAGATATGGTGGCCGGGAGTCGACGACTTGATGCCGTGATGCACTAGCACCATGGGAATTTAACCGTAGCAGCCGAATTAGCCCGTTAAAAACGTCACGAGCGAGATGTTGCCAATATCAGAAGCCTGGGGAGGTATGTCAGTGCGGGATCTGGGATGACGCCAAGTGTTTGAAGAGGCTGGTTGCCTTGACTTACAGGAGGCTCGTGGCCATCTATGCGCCAAGCGTACGTGAAGATAGTAGGGTACTAGGTAGTCAAGAGGTACGCAGCAAGGTACCTCTGAAGGAAGCACTGACAGTACAGGAGAAGAAACTACCAGAGGGTTTGTCAGTCGCTGCTTTGCTTGGGATTTGGTGGAGGTGCTGGCACCTGATGGATGATGCGAATGAGGGATCTCGATCTGGGCTTATCGGCGACGTAGTGGCCTGATAAGGACGGATGAGCTACTGGAACGGGGCATGTCCCTCCAGTTCTGGGGCCTCGGGGATAAAAAAGAGCTTGCAGGGCGAAGAATCCGCAGCTTGGCCGCATGAAGCATCACGCTGGACAGAACAGCCTCGGTTCAAGCTGGTAGGCGGGGAGATGGAGATGGAGACAGAGAGATACCGATAAGGGAAGACGAAAAAGGGAGAGAAAACCGGCAAAAAGAGAGACCTGGTCCTGACTCGGTGGTTTGCGGAGGGGAAAACCCGAATCGCATTGCCCTACTGGGCTGGATATGAATCTTAGCACCTACTCTGGTAGGGATGGAATGCAATGAGGGGTTCGTCGTCGGTCTGGAGCTCTGCAAGTTTTCCACCTTGGCACTGGGGCAGTATCGGTACTTGATGCCGAGCTATCAGTACACGCTGCGCAAGCTTCACAGTTAGAGCCCTCCGGCCAACATGCTTGGTTCTGCTATTCCTCGGCTACGTGCAGCGTGTACTAGGTAACAGCCCCTCCGTCAACCGCCTGCCGCAGCCATCTGCCCCTCACCGCCCCTCTCGCAGCCAGCACCTCAAACAACGGATTCTCGTCTCCAAAAAAGCTCGACTTCTGTCGATGCAAAGCCGCAGATCCAATTGAAGCTGTGCAAACGCTGCAGAGCGAACCGCCGGCCCACAGATTGCTCCACCGCCCGCGGCCACAGAGAATCTGGCCAGAAATCGCTCCTCTGCTGCTGCTTTATTGCAACTCTGTCACCATCTCCTCTCCTCCCTCCCTTGACCTCAACCGCCAATTGACATTGGCAGCGTCGTCAAGATGTCCAAGCCCACGAGCGTGACGGGCAGCGAGAGCGAGTTCGAGTTCATCGAGACTCCCAAAGCCACTGCCCCTACCTTTGAGAAGGAAGAGGACTGCGGCGTCCGCACCACCAAGGTATGTCTTCTTTTTTTTTTTGTTTATGTTTACACCTGCTTGGTTGGGTAGCTACGTGCGCCTCCAATGAGCAATGAGCAATGGGCAAGCAGCGTGGGACATACTATACGCTGCATGCCCAGCTGCATCTCAGCAGCCTTCCCCCAATTGGAGCTTGAAAGAGCAGTGAGCTGATGGCTTTGTCTGTATCCTAGTACCCTGCCATCAAGAATGCACCCCTCCCAGCAGATGGGCCGGGCTCCGACTCTTTCAACAACAAGATCTTGCTCTCCATCTTGGGAGGCGTTCCTTTCTGGTTGATGTGGAAGGTTGGCGGTGGCTTCAAGACCTTCATCTTCTTCGCTCTCGTCATTGATCTGCCCATCTTGGCAGGATGGTGGCTCACCATCTCCGCCATCTCCCCTCGTAAGACGGACAAGGCCAAGTTCCCTGGCCGTCCCGTTGAGTACTACCTGGACTTCAAGAAGGAGGCCGACCGTCTCAAGTACCGTGGCACCAACAAGATCCCCATGGAGACCTTCCACGAGATGTACTTTGACGGCGACGTCGACTTCAAGGGTGACTGCCTCGAGGTCATGGAGTACCGCCACGACTGGGCCAGCTTCCGTTTCACCGTCAGTCTCATCAAGTACTTTTTGCTGGGCATGATTCCTGAGCTCATCATGCACACTCGCTCCCAGGGTAAGCTCTCTTATGCATTCCATCACCATCTCTCCTCAATGTGAACACATGCGCTGACATTACCCCTCTCTCCCTCACATGTAGATGAGGAACAGGTTCGAGACCACTATGACCGCGGTGACGACTTTTACGGCTGGTTCCTCGGCCCTCGCATGATCTACACCTCTGGCATCATCTCTGACATCAACTCCGAGGAGACTCTGGAGCAGCTCCAGGACAACAAGTTGACTGTTGTCTGCGAGAAGATTGAGCTCAAGAAGGACGAGAGACTGCTGGATATTGGCTGCGGCTGGGGCACCCTCGCCCGTTTCGCCAGCGAGAACTACGGCGCCAAGGTTACCGGCATCACTCTTGGTCGCAACCAGACTGCCTGGGGCAACAGCGCCATGCGCAAGGTTGGCATCCCCGAGGAGCAGAGTAAGATTCTGTGCATGGACTACCGTGACATTCCCGTCCCCGAGGGCCGCTACAACAAGATCACCTGTCTTGAAATGGCTGAGCACGTCGGTGTCCGTCACTTCTCGACTTTCCTCACCCAGGTTTACAACATGCTTGATGACGATGGTGTCTTCTTCCTCCAGATTGCTGGTCTCCGAAAGGCGTGGCAGTACGAGGATCTCATCTGGGGTCTCTTCATGAACAAATATGTCTTCCCTGGTGCTGATGCTTCCACTCCTCTCGGCTGGGTCATTGACAAGCTGGAGGGTGCTGGCTTCGAGGTCAAGGGCGTTGACACCATTGGCGTTCACTACTCTTCTACTCTCTGGAAGTGGTACCGCAACTGGATGGGCAACCGTGACAAGGTCGAGGCCAAGTACGGCAAGCGATGGTTCCGCGTAAGTTACCTTATCCTCATCTGCTGATACGTGCTTGATACCAAAGGCATTACCTGTGCTAACGTTGCTGATTGTAGATCTGGGAGTACTTCTTGGCTTACTCCACTATCGCTGCCCGACAGGGTACCGCTACCTGCTTCCAGATTGTGCTGGTAAAGAACATCAACTCCACTCACCGTGTCGAGGGTATCCCCAGCCAGTTCGCCCTGTCGGGAGCTTATGACAACTCCGAGGCCGACATCAAGTCGTGGGCCACCAAGAACAACGTCACTTCCTCCACCGCCTACATCTCGTAGACGGGAGTCGTGTGGCTTGTCTCCATGTAGACTGAGATTTCAACCGCCTGCCATCTATTTTGGACGGACGCATTGAATTTTATTCTTCGGGCAATGTCAGAGGTGTCCTGCGGCCTCATTTCACTCCATTTCAGCATGGTGAAATGAGCTGAGGCGGAGAAGTGTGTGGACTAGTTGAGGTGGCACGGGCGGTTGTTTTAATGACGGTCACGACATCACCTTTTATTTTCTGATTGGTATGAGGCAAACGGATATGATTCTAGGTACGGCTAGGTTAATCAAGGGTATTAAAAAATTGTAAGCTCCCATCTCGCGATGGGATGCGCGCGTGCTGCAGGATTAGTTAGGAATAGATCGATTCTATAAACAAAGACTGTGTCCATATTGTTGGACCAATCAATCAATCACTCACTTAGACGGTGACCATTTATACCTTCTTTACTATGGCGGGTGTTGAGCCAAGCATCTCTAATAACCGCTCTCTGGAGGCTTGATTGCTTGGGTGCCCTGACGTCATACCCATCTCCCACGTCCTCTCATATGTGGTGATTGCTTCATATTCTCTTTACTACCTAGTAAGAATGAATCTGACAATGAAAAACGTCAATCTCGTGCAAGGCGCGATTTGAAAGACATTTCATGGGGTCCCGATGAGTGCCGCTCGTAGCCGGTGATGTACAATTCATGGTTCGCGTTGGACCGAGGTGCTCCATATCGATAAGCTGACAGACACTGGGAAACGGCGTACTTTATCACGAACGCTTTGACGGATGTCAATCTTTGACCGTTTCCCACTTATACGCAGTACATACACGTGTAGTATCATGTTCTTTTTCAAATTGAAGTACACATAACCAGATTTCATATATAATGCCGCCAAGGAGATTACCAACAAAGGTCTTCTGCTGCCGAGAATGGCACTGCGTCGCATCAATCCCGGCTACGGCCAGAGCACCATTTTCATCACACTCAACCGCTTATAACCCCGTCAATGCCCAAGAAATGAAGAGCAGACCAGCAAAAGTCATCCGCGACTACCTAGTTCCCATGCCGTCCTACTTGCTCACTACAACGCTGTCGGACCTTTTGCACACACCGCTCGCCTCGGGGTCGTCAATGGTGATGGAGGGCAGAAGTTTACCGCAGGGCCATCACTTGGTGTATTTCCCGTTGCAGACGCCGGCCTCGAGGCTTGCCAGCGATGGAGCGGATCAGGATCATGCGCCTGATGAGCAGTTTACGAAGAGACTGTGGGCTGGAGGGGAGGTCCGTTTTGGGGGGAGGAAGTTGGTGCTGGACGGGAGGCCGTGGGTTTGTAAGGAGGAGATTGGAGATGTGAGGGTCAAGGGGGAGGGATGGGATGAGAAGGTGTTTGTTGATGTGTGGAGGAGGTATGGGTTGGGGCATGGATGGGGATGGTGGGGGAGTGGGATATTGAGGAGAGGAGGACGTTGGTGTTTATGCGCCAGACGGAGCATAAGGATCAAGTATCGAGTGGACGGCTTGTCAAGTGTGAGTGGTTATGATATGACATGAGGATGGATGGAATAACTGACACAACGTGATAGATGCTCACACCCCCGCTTACTCGGCCTCTCTCATCCCCACGCCAACGCACCTCTTTCACTTCTCAGCTCTCACATACAACGCCCACTCCATCCACATCGATCCTCTCTATGCGAAATCCCAGGACGGACACCGTGCGCTGCTCGTTCACGGGCCGCTATCACTGGCACTCATGCTGCGTGTCCTGAACGACCATGTTACGTCCAAGGAGGGCGGCGCGGGAGTGGTCAAGTCTATTGCGTATAGGAACTATGCGCCGTTGTATGTGGGCGAGGAGATGAAGGTTTGTGTGAGACGGACGAAGAGAGATGCGGCAAAGGAGGAAGAGGAATGGGATGTCTGGGTTGAAGGGCCTGAGGGGGGGTTGGCAGTCAAGGGCAGCGTTGTTGTAGATGCGAAGAAGGCGACTTTGTCGTAGACAGTGTTATAAATTTGATGACTATCTTTGTACAACTATATTCTTTCCCTCTATTCAAATCATTGTGTATAACAGCACTAATTTTCGTAAAATTAAAAAAAAAAGACACAAATTACTTGTTTCAGCTCGATATATTAGCAATCACTTAACGTAGACACTCAACTTCCATCCTTCAGCTCTTGAGGACTTCTACGGGATTATATCCGATGCCAGAATGATATTGGAGATATATATGGATTCGCAATTCATATGGATGGGACACAGTAATCTTATTCCAAATTCTATCCTTTGTTCGGATTGTCTATGCCAAGAGTACTCATAGCTCATCGCATGTGATACTCAATCATTTATTCTAAATCCTTTCCCAATTCCGCCCATCATAACCAACCATTGCTAAAACAGTCATCCCACAACTCATTGCCATGAGATAGACACAGACTTCCCTTCATAGTTTTACAGCTCATCCTTCTTGAGGTGGCTCTTCTGCTTAATCTTCTCGCCGCTCAAGCTACGCAGGCGGAAAGCCTTGCCAGCGTGTCGGGGCACGCGTACGTCAAAGCGGCCACCAGACTTGATGGTGGCAACACGCTCACCAAACAACCTCGGGTCCTCACGCTTCAAGCCCTCGGCATAGGAGAGCTCGGTGGAGTTGTACCATCCCAGCTTCTGGAACTTTTGCCTCCGTCCCTCGGCGCTGTCGGTGTCGAGGATAGACTGGGCATCCTCGTTGCTCATGGCACCGCCGGTCTTGCCCCAGAGGTCGTGGACGGCCCAGTCCTGCTTGTTCTGGGGAGCAGTACCGCCGACACCGTTGGTGAGGAAGATTTCCTCGAGAGTGGCGCCCATGTCAAGATCCTCGTTGGCAAAGTTGAGGAAGACGAGGATCTGATCTCCGTTGGCAAGAGGACCGCTCCAGATGTGAGTCTCGCCAACACCCCACTCGTCCTTGGGGACGTTGAAGTTGCGTCGGATACGCTGGACGGCGCGGCCCCGTGGGTCCTGGTTGATGGCGATAACGGCAGGGTTGGTGACAATAGCAAGGTCAGAGCCTGACCACTTGCGAAGATCAGTGCCAAGGAGGAGGGGGGCCTTTAGAGCGGCCCAAATTGTAAAGTGAGCTCGGTACTATGACTGTTAGTTTCCATGGTTTCATAGATAAGAAGAAGACAAAGTATCTACCTCTTCTTCGGTCTGGCCACCATGGCCAACCTCGAGCATGTCGAGATCGTTCCATCCACCGGGGAGACCGCGGTCGATGTAAGGCACGACGCGGTTGATGATGGCGAGCACCGAGCAGTGGGTGCCAGGGGCAATGCAAGCCGGGTTGGCGGGATCGTTGCAAGAGCAAAGATCGTCTGGGCGGGCGAAAGAATCGTAAATGTCACCAAAGATGCGCCATGAGTTACCAATGGACGCAGCCCACTAAACCGTTTGACGCGTATTAGTCTCAATGGATCTGTAAGAGTTGACACAAGTATTTTGGAAAGACGTACGCTGTAGGAATAATCTTCACCCCAGTTGCAAAGACTGTAGAAGATGTTCTTGCCGGTGGCCTTGAGAGCCTCCGCCATCTTGTTGAAACGCTCAAATGAAATGAGAGGAGTGCCGAAGCGACCCATGTGGTAGCAGTTGTCGTACTTGAGGTAATCAACACCCCAGTCCGCAAAGCTTTGGGCATCATCCATCTCGTGATCCAGCGAGCCAGCTATTCCAAGGTTAGAGATGTCGAGAAATTGAGTTGAACTGGCGCAATTGCCGTGAGAAACCAGAGCAACTCACCATATCGTGCGCAAGTCAGTTCACCCGCACTCGAGTACATGCCGAACAAGAAGCCCTGCGCATGCAAATCATCCGCGACAGCACCCATTCCACGCGGGAACTTTTTCTTGTCTGCAATGAGCTTGCCCTTGCTGTCACGTCCGTCGGACCAGCAATCGTCTAGCACAACATACTCATATCCCAAGTCTTGAAGGCCGTACTCTGTGATGAGCTTGGCGTGGTCAAGCAGCAGATGCTCAGAGACGTCACAACCAAACGAGTTCCAGTTGTTCTGATAGCATAAAGTCAGCAAACTTGTCCATCATTCCTTGGAAACTTTCCATCCGAGTTCCTGGGAAGACCAGAATGAAGCTTACCCATCCCATCTGCGGGGTTCTCGCAAGGCCATTGTCGATTGCCTCTACGACAATAGCCGAGACCGCGACAGCCAGCGCACCTTTGGATAACATCTTGTACCTGCAAGATGAATTGTTCAAGTTTTTTCCCCCAGCAATAAAAAGAATGATTGACGACGCTTTCAAGAAGCCCTACAGAACAGGAATCCCAATAGATACGGACCATATAAATACAGAAATTCTTCAATCCCTTCGTCGACAGCTTCAATGGCTCACCCCGCCAAGCCACCTATCCACCAAGGGTCTGGTCTATACACGGAATCCCGTTTTCCTGATGCGGGGTCCAATTGGGATATCAACGAGTATTTGTCCGATGCCACGAGGGTTTTCCGCTTTCCCCGTATCGTGTCTAGCAGGCTCCGGTTTAGCATGAAATTGGTCACGAGGAAACTAGTGGCCGATCGCCCGTTCTTTTGGAGAAATGTTCGGGGCAATGGTGCAGCGGCACGGATAACAATGGTCCGAGGCCACGGAAAAGCAAGCCGAAGGCGTGACTTGGCCATCTACGCGGCACTCCGATGAAAATGGATGCTAGCTAAAGGGCTATGAACCTGGTTACCCGGCCGGGACAATTTATTTTTGAATGTTTATTTTGAAAGCGTTGCACTAAGAAGCGGGTTCATTGCGTCGTATTGCGGGGTTCAAATGGAGATGGCTGAGGAGTCGTGTTGGTGTTGGTCATTCTGCAGCTCTCGTCAGTTTAGTGAGGGGAGAAGGGGAATCGTATTCCGTATATTCAGTCAAAATGTACCTATAATTACTCAAATTCGAGATGAAAATAATGATTTGGTATGATATTTCTTTAATCTCGGTTCATTAACTTGACAACTACTTCTAGTTTGCTAGAGAAGGCTATGGCAGCTGTAGACCTCATCGTCCATGTCTGTAACAGCTTCAAAGAGGACTCTATGTAGCTTCACGACAGTCGTATAAGCAACTTGTATTTTTACAGTGATGTTTAAGATCAATATAAGCCGAGGAGAATTCTTTCCCTGTCAATGATGCTCCCTTGTCGTCCAGCACTTGGCGTTTGACACACTGGCAGAGACATGGCATAGGTTGCCTCAAATACTAGCTGATCGGAGACAGAGAAGGACTAAGCTTACTATTCAGAGCTTCTCTCGCCATGGTACGGATCATCCGCCATCCAATGCAAGTCGGATATTTAGGTACCTATGCAGGGCCGGAAGAGATCCTCTGATAAAGTAACCCTAGCTAATGCAGCGTCAATTTATAATTCTCTGGTGTGGCAGTTGGTGCAGTCCATGATTGGTTGAATGTTGCCGATGTGGAAAAGAGGTAGATCCATGATTTCGAGGCCCTGCATCATTGCCTGAACTGGAAAGAGATGGACAGATGATTCGTTGGCTTGGCTAATGGCTCAATGAAGTGCATGCTACCAAGATCTTTAATGAGTTGTTGGTTCATGAGGTGGGTACGGCTATCCTTTTAGAGTCTGCAGAGCAGAAACTTTGTACAGACGACGATGGTGGTGAATGGGGTGTTGATAATTTGAGGTTTCTAAACAGCTTCTCTGCCCAACTCAAGGCCTCATCACATGATGGAATGCTATTTTTTATACACTCAATGGAGCCCTCATTAACTACAGGCAATGCGAGACATTCAGTATATATACGTTTTAGGGTATCCATCCGTTTAACATTTGGCTCTGTTCTTTCAAGCTTTTCATAATTTGAAAGACAAATTATTTGCAGGAATCGTGTTGAGCAGATATTTTTTTCAATTTTGCCTAGTGAAGATAAATATAATGAAACCATATCTTTTCGGTGCCATTGATAGCGTTTCGTATACCGCGTATTTAAGAATATTGGTGTACGAAACCTCTTGATCGTCGAAGCACCTAGTCTGACTCCGATATAAATCATATGTAATTTTATACAGTTTGAAATTTGAGTCCTATATATGCTTCAGATCATACTTGAGCAGCTAGCGAGTAAATTGCAGGCAACGTTGAACCTTCTCAAGCTGCCAAAGCAAATTTCAGTATTTGATTGTACCAAACAAATCCTATAAATACAGCGACACAAAGATGTATTCTATCAAGACCACGACGCATTTATCAGTATTTCCATGCTTCTAATGCTCTATTACCACTCTCTGATTTCGCCATCTGGTCCTCTGAATGAAGGAGACTCCCACGGAACACAATCCTTGGACAGCTTGCGGACCATGTCCTCATCGACTTCAATGCCTAGACCTGGGCCTGAAATCACTTTGATGTAGCCGTCTTCGACTTTCCATATTTCTGGATTCTTGATATATGTCTCGATGTCCTGTCCTGTGTTGTTATAGTGGATGCCTATGCTCATCTCCTGGATAGCGAAATTGGACGACACGGCGTCGACTTGCACATTTGCGGCCAAGGCGATTGGACCTAATGGGCAGTGAGGAGCCAGAGCAACGTCATATGTTTCGGCCATTGAGGCGATGCGTCTCAGTTCAGATATGCCACCAACATGGCAGATGTCGGGCTGCAGCACGTCCACACAGCCTGCTTCCAAATACGGACGAACATCCCATCGGCTGTACAGCCGCTCACCGAGGGCAATAGGGACGCTCGTGAGCTGCGACAGCTCTTTGATGCCGCCCAGGTTCTCGGGCAGCAACGGCTCTTCGATGAAGAGAGGTCGGTGTGGCTGGAGGAGAGTGGCGAGCTGCTTCGCCATAGGTTTGTGAACGCGGCCGTGGAAATCGACTGCAGCATCCATCCCAAGGCCTTTGACGATCTTTATCCTTCGCACTACATCATCGAGCACTGATGGTGAGTCAAGCCAGCACACGTCTCCTGTGCCATTCATCTTGACTGCGTGGAATCCTTGCTCTTTGCGAGCTAGGCTGTTTGAGATTGTCAGTACTGACCGAAAGCGAAGTACAAGAATTAAGGGAATAAGGACGATATAAGTAAAACAAAAATGACCTGAATGAAAAAATAATTAAGAAAATGAGCCTTTAAACTTACGCTTGTTGTTCCACCTCATCTGGGCGGTCACCTCCAATCCAGGCGTATACTTTGAGCTTGTGTCTCACTTTGCCTCCGAGGAGCTGATATATCGGGACGCCGAGTTTCTTGCCTAGATGTAAGTTAGCTTCGGGTTGGCTCGCAGAATGAGAAAAAAAAAAGAGAAAAATCTCAATAAGTAATTCTTTTCCCGCCAATCTCATTTACCTTTTAAATCCCACAGTGCAATGTCGATTCCAGATAGCGCACTCATAAAGACTGGCCCGCCGCGATAAAACCCGGTGCGCCATGCCATCTGCCAGATGTGCTCAATCTCGCTGTAACGTATTTAGTAAGCATTGAAGCGTCTTTCCCGTTTGGTCCAATATAGACACCAGATTCGATGGAACGTACTCGGCATCGTGACCTTTGAACTTTTCAAACCACGCATCTAAACATCCCTCGACTGCCTGCGTATGGCCCTCCAACGACGCTTCACCCCAGCCGACGTTCCCGTCCTCGTCAGTGACTTTTACAAACAGCCAACGAGGCGGGACGCGAAAGTATTCCATAGACTTGATTCTCGCCATGGTGTCGTTGTGCCGTAAATTCCAATCAATACAAGTCACAATCACGTCGAGGCCTTCATATGAATGTCGGTGAAAAGACAGTCTTTCACTCGTGCCATCTGGAACCTTTACATGCTTGTATAGTATCAGGCCCCCGGCGAAAAACAAGGGAGAAACACAACACAGCCATGTCGCCGCGGAACTCCACACGCTGCCACGGCTTACCTCTTCGGGAAACAGGGTCCCCCGCTTGATGAGATGCTTAACCCCCCACCATTGCCGTTCCTCTCCGGACACGGAAAAGCAGAGAGGGGAATCGAATATCATGTGGGGGATGGAGCTGGTGGCCGGGAGAGTGTGGCCCGAGCCTCGAGGTCCGATGATGCTCCGACAAGGGAGTTATTTGAAGTGGGAGGACGCTCTGATGATGTGATGAGGGACGGCTTGGAAGACTCGGGATACTTGTGATTCCTTGGATAAAAAGGCTGCGGTTTGGCATCCGTCAAGAGTCCAGTCCTACAGCAATCACCCTCACCCGTCCCAGCTGCAGAAATGGCCACCTCCGCCTCTCAGACGGCACCGCCGCCGGGCGTTTTTGTCCCGGTGCCAACCTTTTTCAAATCAGCTGCCAATTCGAGCGGTGCTCTCGAGCCAAAGGTCGATGTCGAAACTCAGGTGGCTCACACCGTGTTTCTGGCCAAGGCCGGCATCACGGGCCTGACCATCCTCGGATCAACGGGCGAGGCCATCCATCTCTCCCGGAAGGAGAGGGCCGACCTCGTTGCCGGAGTTCGGGCTGGGCTGAACGATGCTGGCTTTGAAAATTATCCGATCATGGCTGGGGTGCTTACAAACAGCACCGAAGAGACGCTCGAATGGCTGGAGGACTACGCAGCGGCCGGAGCCCAGTGGGGGTTGGTGCTGGCGCCTGGCTATTTCGGAAAGGCTGTGAACCAAAGTAACCTTATTGACTGGTTTACTTTGGTTGCAGATCGCAGCCCGATCCCCATTTTGATGTGAGTATTGTTCTGGACCTCATCTCTCGTTCCCGCGTGCAAGGGTCTGACGAAGCCAGATACAACTACCCGGGGGTAACGAATGGGCTTATCGCGGAACCGGATACTTACAGAGTCCTGTCTAAGCACCCGAAAATCGTCGGATGTAAAATGTGCGTGTTGATTGCCCTTTGATGCTATTTTTCCGTTTCTGTTCCGAGTCATGGGCCCCCCCCCTAACCTCGAAAGGCTGACAACTAGGTCGCACGGAGACGTTTCTTACCACGTCCAAGTATCCAATGACCCTCAGATCGATCACAGCGCATTCCGGGTGTACAGCGGTTTCGGCCAGCAGCTTGGCCCGATTGTTCTGTTTGGCGCCGCGGGTGTGATTGATGGCCTGGCTGCCTTCTACCCCAAGACGGTTGTCAGGCTCATGACGCTGGCAAACCAGACATCTTTCTCGGAAGATGCCTTGAGCGAGGTTCGACGACTCCAATTCGCGGTTAGCCGAGCCGAAGAGTTCATTGTAAGGACTGGAATCATTGGTATCCGAGAGGGAATCATCCGTAAGACTGGGATGGGAGCTCTCGAGGGTGGTAGACTGCCACTGAAGGGCAGACTGCCGGAAGAAAACTGGACAGCGCTGCACAAGCTGTATCTGTCGGATATTGAACAGATAGAAAACACATTGTAAATCTAGTTGTATAGAATGACTCAATTCACTTGTTTAAAGATGGCTGATGCGATGTTACTGGGATTTTCATACTCTGTTCGGTGTTTGAAGAAGGCCATTGTCTTTTCTCATCTAAGAGTCATTGGAGCAGAAATAAACGCTCTGACATGTGATTGCACACATATACAATAGTGCACGTGGCTTACAAATGGCAAGTATTGGACAAAATGTGATGGCAGTCTGTATTATATTGAGGTCTGATCTGTGGATCTGTCTACTTGCGGTAGAAATTTCACCTTCTTCACTCATGAGTTGCGGCTTCAAGGCCTTCCAAAATACAAACAACGCCCTGCGCTCCAGGATCCGGTACCTGATCCCATACATTCTCAGGCACGTATACGGCACGTCCTAAAGATGCCTTCATGCCCTTTGTAGCCTCCATACCAGCTTTCGCCGCGGCAACGGCATCAGCGAGCGATTTCCCCTGTACCAAAGATTTGATGAACGGTTCTAGAGCGTCCATAAGTGTTCTATCACCCTGTCGCGCGGGTGTGGCCTGCTGCAACTTCTCAAGAGACCTGTTCGCTGCTTGAACCCAGGCCTCGTGGCCCATGGAGCTTGATGTCGTTGCACGCAATTCCGCAGCTAATGCCGTGAAGAAGATGCTATATATGGCTCCCGAAGTTCCATCGAGATCGGTCTCCATGATGCCAGCCAATTTGTTTATCGTGTTAACCACATCGTTTGGATCGGATATTTCATCCACGCGGCTCATTGCGGCTCTTGCACCTCGCGACAGGGTCACTCCGCAGTCGCCGTCTCCTACAAGCGTGTCATATTGAGTAATGAGAGGCTCTGCATCGATGACATTCTGACATGATCGGAGGATTACGCGTTTAAAGGTTGCAGAGTCAACTGCCGGAAATAGATTAGCAAATATCTCTCGACTTTGTAATGCAAACAAACGGCCGCTTACACGATATACCAGAAGACTCAACAGCCTTCGCATGGCCGTCCTCCAAAGTGATCTGAGCCACTGCTTCGGTAGGAGTCTTGTCATGTAAGCGGCTGACATTGAGAGCTCCCCATCCAACTGCATTGGTAGGGGCTTCCAAGTATCCGACCATCTCTGACGTTGCCTTTAGAAGCGTAATGCTAAATCCTGGTCCGTTCAAGCTCGTCATGTATGTCCCGGAGAGAACAAGAGTAGGTACAATATTGCGGGTTTCTAGAGGTTGAAAGTGTGTTAGTCTCATAGGTCTCAATTAAATGAAAGCCTTTTGACTTACTTAATGCGTGAATCACTTTACCAGTGATGCCACCGAATTCGAGGGGAGATAGGCCACCCAAGTTGTTGACCATCAAGACAACGTGCTGGGCATCAGCAAAGTCAACATATGCTCTGTCTTCATCCTTGGTGTCTAGAAGCTGACCCAGCATCATATCAATGATGTCTGCCAGCGGCGGTCGAGGGCTTAGAAGGAGACAGCCTGGTTCGTTATGAATTCCCATTCCAAGTTCGACTTGATCGTCAACGGCTGCGGGAATTGCATCTCTGCCAGGGATCTGGACGTGCTCTAGAGATACTCCTGCGGTGACGAGATTCGAAACAACCTCGTTTCCCAGCTCCAATAGCTTGGTAAGCTGTGCACCGGTATCACGGCTGCAAGTTCCCAAGATTTTGTGAACAAGCACTGTTCCAGCCAGGCCACGGCGTCCAACTTTTCCACTCTTGCGACGGCCGACGGATACATCATCACCAACAGTCAGTACCTCAACTGGAATGCCAAGAGCAACTCGGGCTTTCTCAGCCGCCAGTCGAAAGTGAAATACGTCGCCGGTATAGTTCTTGATAATGAGCAGCACTCCGGATGGACCAGCAACTCTGGTTATCGCGGATACGATTTGTGCAACGCTGGGAGAGGCAAATACGAATCCAGAAACAGCAGCCGTCAGCATTCCATCTCCGACGTATCCCGCATGGGCAGGCTCATGGCCAGCCCCTCCGCCAGATATGAGTGCAACCTGAGAGTCTTTACGATCATGCAACCAAACGGCTGGACTCAATGTTAGTCAATATGACAAAGATTAGTCTGCATCGGAAGCACCATACTCTTTGTTGCTTGGTCTAAAGAAATGTCTGGCCTGAGCAGGGCAATTGACTCAAGCCCGTCGAGAACTAAGGCCTCGGTGTTGTCGTAGAAGCTTCTAACCATTGCGACTAAATGATATCGTGCCTCAGAGTCAGGTAACTATTGGCGTTGATTGGCCCAGTGGCGCAGGAGCGTGAACAGCTAAACTTTGCCGACCCATTGTGGGATATCCAATGACTCTTTTATGAAGATAGTATAACGATAATACTTCGGGGGTAAAATCCAGATAATGGACAATGTATTGAAAACTTCCATATCGATTTCATAATGCAAATTGCAACTCATGACTTGTATCACATTGCATTTCACACACCGGCCACGGAGGGGGCCTTTGATGCGGAGAAACGGCCAAGAAATGGCTGTACCGTTTCCGTCCTGGGCTTCAGACACCGTGGAGGGTTACCAAGGTTCCACGACACCAACCTATTCCGTTGCCTGAAAAAAACGCCGCGGATTATTGGGCGGAACAAGGACAAATAGTGCGTCGGAAACAGTGGAGCTTGCCCGCACTTCGAGACTCCTCCTCCACATGGTGAACTTGTGCTTGTCCAGTCTGCTGACTGATGGAGTTATCGAGAGCATCGCCAATATCTCGCAGGGCTTCATCGTCTTCACTGTAGGTATATAGTGTGTTTGGGAGTCAAAGGTATCGAGACTGGTTCATCCATCATTTCCATTTCTCTGCTCATCAAGGTTGTCGCTAGCTGTTCTTTCTCAACCGCCTTTTACCCCGTCTCGACTGCAGAGATAATCAAAACCAGCCTTGTATCAGCTCCAACGTCTTGAATAGGGAGGGTTTCATAAAATGGCCTTTGCAGGCAAGGTTTACGCCGTCACTGGCGGTGCAAGTGGAATTGGGCTAGCCACGGTGAAGCTATTGGCTGAGCAAGGTGCCATCGTGTGCTTCGCAGACGTCAACACAACCGCCCTGGCAGATGCCGAGGCTTACCTGAAAGAAAAGGGGGCAAAGTTCACAGCAACCAAGGTAGACGTATCGAAAAAGGCAGAGGTAGAAGGCTGGATCGACGGCATTGTCAAGGCATTTGGACAGTTGGATGGCGCCGCCAACATTGCGGGCATCATCGGCAAGCACCACTCCATCCATTCGGTCGGGGAACTGGACGACGACGAATGGGACAAGATCATCGCAGTGAACCTGACCGGGTGCATGTACTGCATGAGAGCTGAGCTCCGAAATATCAAAGACGGTGGCTCCATTGTCAACATGGCTTCGATCCAAGGCATTACGGGTAAGTGTGCCATTTCGGTTACCTGATTTCTTTTACACATCATCTGACGCCGGATCGTTGGACAGGTCTGGCCTATCACGGAGCGTATGGTGCCAGTAAGCATGGGGTTGTTGGCCTGACTCGAATAGCGGCCAAGGAGTACGGCAAGCGAGAGGTGAGGGTGAATGCAGTGGCCCCTGGATCAATCTACACACCAATGATGCAGCAGTCCTGGGACGCGACTGGACGCCCTGCAGACGCCCCTTTTGATGATCCCACCGCCTTCCAGAGGCAAGGAAAGCCAGAGGAGGTTGCCAAGGTTGTTTTGTTCTTATTGGGTCCTGACAGCACCTTTGTCAGTGGCAGTGTGTACTCGGTAGATGGTGCATGGATTTGATTAAAAGGCTGTAACATCAAAATTATATGAGTTTTGGGAAACTATACGGGATATCTTTACGTGATACTCTAACTGTCCGATATCTTTTCTTTGATATTTTCTAAAACAAAAAAAAGTCTAGTGAATAATGTTGGAACATCACTTGACTCGACGAGCGTTCACATTCCGCTAACGACAGCCCGCTCCATGGCTATTGAACTTTGCCTCTGCATTGAAATGGTTCGACAAGAGTGGCAAATATTATCAAACAGCTACAGAATACCCTGTATCTTTGGTATATGGACAGTTACATCAGTGTCCACCGGTTCTTACCCAAACCTGCCAGAGGTAGGCACATGTGTCTTCCCACTTATGCGAGGCGAAAGCTATCTGCCATCTAAAGAACTTTTGCTCCGAGGTTCCATCAGCTAGTTACACTATTGGTGTTTTGATTTTTCTTTATTTTCCTTTGTTTCAAAAAAACCATACAAAAATAAAACCATGCATCTGCCGGAGTATTGGCCCTGGCAGTTTGCCTGATCTTAGCGCCTCTCCCGACCACCACGGACATTTCTCCCAACTGCTCAACTTTCAGCTCGGAGCATTACTCGGCTATTAAGCCGCTCAATTGCAAGAATTATTGAATGGAATTCATTTTTAATCGCCACATTCATCTAAACAAGGCTGATGGATGTTGTTCTCGTGCGTGTAAGTGGTGGATTTTCCGACGGAAATACAAATATTTGTTGGTGGAAAACAAGCATCCATTTTCCGCCCTCACTCAACGGGGGCGTTTTCTGTGCCGCGGCTGGGTTAGCCAAGACGCTGTGCTGTTTACGGAAAACGAACAAGGCCGCTAATGTCACTGGGGAAGAAGAATCCTTGCTTTTCAACTAGATCTCGCTAACATGGAAGTCGGAGCATTACCTGGCGTTGTTTGTAGTACCTACTCGTACGGCCGCTTTGTGGTGGCAAGCAGATGCGGGTCGGATGAACTGAACGTGACTCTGTTGCAGGGGAGTTTTACAAGCTTACCCTTCGGACCGAAGCAGTGCACCGGCATGGGGTCGGCATTTGGTCAAGGCAGACGGAAGACATGAGATGTGAACAGGGTGGTGCTTGGGGATGCAACACTGATTTTGCAAAGATCCCAAGTACATGGATTCTCGTGTCTACCTGGAGCAGAGAACATGAAGCCAAGTATCGCACATGTGTTCGTATTCATGTGTTGCCACAGTGGTGGGAGTTGAAGGCGTTTAGTGTTTAGCATGCTCCGGGGTACCAGGTGGACCCAGGATACATGTATTCTCGTGATGGCCTGGCGATGTGCTAGCGGAGCATGCATCGGACTTGTTTTCCCTAAACGACTGACTATTCTGATTCCAGTATCATGCGTTGTGCTAGAGAATATGGGTGTAGGCAATGACCTCATCTGTCCAAGGTACGGAGTACCGGGTGCCGTCACAAGTCAAGACAAATTGACGGTTAAACGCCGTGCTCATTGTGAATTCTCTTGGTATTATCAGCATACTGCATACATAACTCTATACGCCCAAATTGCTGCTGTGTCTCTATGATATCCATCTCTCTATGTCATTTTGTTGAGACTCAAGAATATGCCCCAAAACAGACCCGCCGTGCTGCCTACTAGTTGCCGGTAGTCAAATGGCACGACACTCAAGTTCAACAGCCCAACGAGGGGCCACACGCGATATCCCGCAATTAGCATGGGCCAGAAATCCTGTATGTTGGTCGTTAGCTTGGTTCTTTCCGTCCTTCGTAGGAACCAGTTCGTCAGTCAACGGTGGAGACTCACATTCTGGATATTGCTCCAAATCTGAGCATTACTCTGAAATGTCATACCACCCATGAGATACAGAAAGGCTACCGTGTTAAGTGGTGCGCTAATCGACTGGTCTAATATGAACTTGACTGCCGTATTCGTCAAGTTGAGGCGGTCTTTGACTACGGCTTGGCTGAGCTTTTCCGATGATTTTGAAGCCGATTTTGCGTCCGGAGAAGGTTCGTCGATAGGTGTCCTGGACGGGAATTTGCGTTCCAGGAATTCTTGCCACTTGTAATTGGGGGGTGTAACAAGAGCTGAATATATGACAAATCGCAGAATGGATTCTAGCTCGACTTCATCGAACGACTGTTTGCTCCGTGGGGAAAATAAGCAGTCAGTCGATAAAGTCCAAGAAAAAAAAGATGGGCATACAAATTAAAGAGTCTTCAACTAACCTTGTTACTGTAGGCGGTGATGCCCTGAGCGCATACTCCAGATAATCCATTGAGCAGCGTGGCCTGGATCGTGGCCTCTGTAACCTTGGAATCCAATATCATGATTGATGGGCCCCCCCGGTATACTCAAGCAATAACAATAATCCGCTACGGAATGCTCAAGGTGAAATTCCAACGGTAAACTGGAGATCCAATGAGGCTATTTGAACGCCCGCCACTCGGATATGCCCAAGTGTTGCCGGGCACCAGATATCCGTCAGGCCAAGAAACCGCTGCTACGGGTCGGAAGAGGCTCTCTCGCCTGCCAAATCCAACGAGCAACAGCCAGTGACCAGCGTTCGGCGCCAATGAAGCGGCGCTCCATAGTCGAGTCTTTAGCGGCAAAGCTGAAGCCACAAACCCCAGCCCTCGTGGCTCTCACCCCCCTGTAGCCATTCCAGCATTCAGGTTGGCCGAAAGCCGGCGTTACCCCGCGTCACAAGCAGGAGAAATGTTCGGGGTTGGCAGACGACTTTTGTTTGAAAGAGGCTTTGGGACGGATCAGCGATCCGTCAAGAGAGTTGCTTGTTGTGGGGGTTAGCCGATTGTGGGGTATGGGGAGTCTAGATCTCACCATGCCGCCTTGTTGGTTGAGCAAGGGGTCAAACCCTTGGAGAAGAAAAAACTTGGAAGGCCGTTGATGGTGGTTGTCATGCAGGTGAGACAATCTATAAAGACCACCAACCTGGACATCCCCAAAGCCCGGTGTGAGTCGATCGATCATCAAGAGGCGAGGTGAGCGAGCCAACAAAACACCACCAAGAAGACCATCCATCTTGGCGCTTCTCACAGTTGTCAATTCGTCTCCTCTGGTGCTTTCTTAACTGCATTGCAACATCACAACACAACTCCACTGCTCCTGTCGATCTTCAACATGGAAAAGGGCGCCGTGTCCACTCTCCACGAGGAGAGCCTCCCCATTGAGGCGGGGGAAAAGGCTGGGATCAACGAGATTGCGGATAACGCAAAGAGCGCCGCCGAGCATGAGCACGAGCTGACGCCGATGCAAGCTGTTCGAAAATACCCAAAGGCAATCGGCTGGTGTCTCCTCATCTCGGCCTGTGTTATCATGGAGGGCTACGACACAAGCTTGCTCGGCAACTTTTACGCGTATCCCGAGTTTGCGAAGCGATATGGAAAATTCAACGAAGTCTCTGGCAACTACCAGTTGACGGCGCCATGGCAAGCCGGCCTGAGCAACGCCTCTGGTGTGGGATCCTTCTTCGGAACCCTTCTCAACGGCTACCTCGTCCACAAGTTTGGCCATCTGCGCGTCATCTCCGGCGCTCTCTTCTTCCTCAGCTGCTTCGTCTTCATCGTCTTCTTCGCCCCCAACACCACTGTGCTTCTGGTGGGCGAGCTGCTTTGCGGTTTTCCCTGGGGAATCTTCGCCACGACTGCCCCTGCCTACGCGTCTGAGGTTTTGCCCATGGCGCTGCGAACCTACCTTACCAGCTGGACGAACATGTGCTTCATCATTGGACAGCTGATTGCGTCTGGCGTTTTGGCCGGATTGGTCAACAACACCACTCAGTGGGCGTACAGAATCCCCTTTGCCCTTCAGTGGTTCTGGCCTGTTGTCTTGGGCCCCATCCTCTTCTTTGCCCCTGAGACTCCGTGGCACCTTGTCCGAGTTGGAAAGATTGAGGAAGCCAAGAAATCTCTCCGAGCTCTGCGTACTAACCCCACCGAGGAGGAGATTCAAGAATCCCTCAACCTCATCATCTACACCAACAACCTCGAGGAGCAACTTGAAGTTGGAACCTCATACTGGGACTGCTTCAAGGGCTTCGAGCTGCGCCGAACTGAAATCTCGTGCATGTGCATGGTTGGCCAAGTTCTTTGCGGTATTTCCTTTGCTTACAACTCGACCTACTTCTTCCAGCAAATCGGCTTGACCCCTACGCAGACCTACCACCTCAACGTTGGCGGTACTGGAATGGCTCTCTTTGGTACGCTCGTCTGCTGGTTCTTCATCATGCCCAACTTCGGCTACCGAACCACCTACTGGGTCGGAATGGGTGGCATGTGCGCCATTCTCGTCCTCATCGGCGGCTTAAACGCCCGCACCAGCGAACACTCTTTCGCCATGGCTCAGGCCGTTCTCACCCTTGTCTGGACTCTCATCTTCCAGCTTTCTGTCGGCCAACTTGGATGGGCTCTCCCTGCCGAACTCGGATCCACTCGTCTGCGCCAGAAGACCATCTGCCTTGCCCGAAACTCGTACGCCATCACTGGTGTCGTTTCCGGTGTTCTCCAGCCCTACTTCATGAACCCATCCGAATGGAACCTCAAGGGATACACCGGCTTCGTCTGGGGTGGCACTTGCTTCTTGATGACTGTCTGGGCGTATTTCCGTCTCCCCGAATCCAAGGGCCGCACTTACGAGGAGCTGGATATCCTCTTCGCTAGAAGGGTTCCCGCTCGCAAGTTTGCCAAGTACAAGATTGATGCCTTCAACGACGATACCTTGGCGTAAACGTCTCCATTTTGTTCAGGGGGAGTAGGGTCTTGGGTAGCGTGCGCTGTCAGCCATTGTAAGGGGAGATGCGCCTCAGAGCGGAGAAGGGATCATGATAACATGGATGCTGATTACGTCGAATGTACGGCGAGTCACTTGACTATTCCTTGCTAGCGAAACCATATGCATGTAGTGTTTGGGAATGTTTCGGTGTGATTTTTTCGCCGCTTATGATGCCGCCTCTCGTCGAGAATGGCGATGGGGTGTGGGGTTTCTTAGTTACAGCAACTTATTTACTCTAGTTGTTCAGATTTAATCAAAGATGTTACGATGCATGTTTTCACGAGTTTAATTGAGTTATTTTTATACGTTAGCGCACTATCACATGCAATATGCACCCGGTATGGAAGCTATCGTGTACAACACCTTGTGCGAGTTGTATGCCTGCGTAAACCACATGTCACTCGTAAGCTAGAAAGCGCAAGGAAACCCCAGGCATAAAGATTTAATTAAACGTCCGAATTGAAGAATAGTATGTACGAAATCTCCCTTTTAGGTCTTACATACGGAAGATGGCCTGAAGATAAGTCCTGCTTCGTACTCGTACTGGATTCTGAACCGTCTTGGAACCCATGCTCCGTAAGCGGACGTCTTGGGGTCATCCCCGTCTCACAACCCTGCATTACTCACCGCAGGATAGTAGTTCCATTGATACTCGTCGTACATGGGCAACTCTTAGGACGAATATCATCAATTGCGATTTACTGGAGTTGAAGTTTTCTCTTTTCCTAGCAGTCAGAAACGGCGCCTTTTGTCCACCCCTAATATCCGACGACGCGGAGAACAGCCCTACTCGCATTGAGCCGGCGAGAGCCACAGTTAGTTCCACCCGTTTCCATCTTCTTAAGAGCCAAGTCTGGAGTTAACCCTGTCCAAGCGCGGGGAACTTTTGCCGCCGGCATATGCAAGGTTTTACATAATGGTCTCTCGCAATCTGAGAGGCGAGGAAAAAAGCAGACTTGCCCATGTCTTGTTTGGTTGGCGCGAAGTGGCCAGGAACAACTGCAAGTTCATGTAACTCGACTCGTACTTGGAATGATGAAGACAGCTAGCAGCACGCTAGCCCTAGCAAATCCAATCCAATCAGCCGCGTTGTTTGTCCTTGTTCCCTTGTGTGTTGCCAGTGGCTAAATACATGCATGTGTATGCCAATAGGCAGATGCTGAACGCCCCCCCCTCCACACGAGGTTTTGCAAACTGATTACATGTAGCTACTGAAGCAGTCTCTTTTTCAAAACACTGCCGGCCCGTCAAATTTCCCGGCAGCATTGCCCAATGCATAGCCGTCCTTCTCCGTCCGTGGCCCGGAAGTCAGTCCTGTCGGATATCAACGCTCAACATGGACGGGTACATGATATCCGTTGCCGATCACGACGGCGCACACCCGTCGACGCCTCCGCGCCAGGCGGGTAGAGACCACAGAGACTCGAAGCGGATGCGGGTGACGCGTGCCTGCGACAGGTGCAAGAAGTGAGACGCCATCCCGTCGACGTGTCTCGGCCCTCAGCCTTCAGAGCATCCCCCACTGATATCAGCACATAGGAGAAAGATTCGCTGTACGGGATTGCAGCCGTGCCGGCTATGCATCGAGGCCAATGCAAGCTGTACATACGATGCCGCCTACACTCGCGGCAGACACGGCGCCATGGCCTCTCGCCGGAGCAACCGCGCCTCTCCGCCGCCGCCGCCGAGCGAGCAGCAACACCATGAGCGCCAGCAGTCCGAGTCATCGCGATGGCACGCCGCCAACCGCCAGAGCCCCGGAGTGAGCCGGCAGCAGCAGCAGCATCAGCAGCAGTCCAACGGCGACCCTCCGGACTCTTACTCTGCCCTCGGAGACCCCACACAGCCCGGCACAGAGCCGTTATCACGGGCCTCGCCGGAGCCTGTGCAGACCGATCTCGAGGGCCACTATGTCGGACCATCCTCCGGAGTCTCGTTCCTACTCAGGATTCAAAAGCGGCTAGACCAGTTCGTGTCGTTTCCGCAAGGATCCTCCATCTTCACCTTTGGCGATGCTCCCTTGCCCTATCTTGACTCGCTGCAGACCGAGGCGCCGTACTTTGACCCAACCCTGTATATGATGCTGTCCAGAAGTGATACCACGCGTCTCGTCCAGAGGTATTTCGACTTTGCCGTTCCCGTGGACAGGTTCCTCCATCAGCAGACCATAGAAACGTGGCTTGACGAGCTGTATGAGACCAAGGGGAAGATGCACAACAGCGAGGATGCATCCACCCGGACGGCAGTCTTATTCATGGTGTTTGCCCTTGCCCAGGCCCACATGAGTCCGCGGCCAACATCAGATGATGCCGATCTAAGGTATTGTTCTCTTTGTGACCCTACCTCGAATAGATTTCTAACCTGTCTCCAGCGTTCGGTATTTCCTTGCGGCACACCAGCTGTTGTCAAGGGAACAGGGAGCCATCCGCCTAGCGAGCATCCAAGCCCGGCTGCTGCAGTGCCTCTGGCTCCTGTCCGAGTCACGGATAAACCACTGCTGGAACCTCTTTGGAACTGCTGCGCGCCTTGCCTATGCCATTGGCTTACACAGAAAGCGCCATGCTGATCGAATTGACCGTATCGAGGTAGAATGTCGACGAAGGACATTTTGGAGCGCATACGCGTTGGATAACTATCTTAGCATGGCCCTCGGAAGACCACGCACATTTCATGATGACGATATAGACCAGGAGCTACCGTCGTGCGTAGATGATCACCAGATTTACGCCGATCACATCAGACAGGGCAGCACCCATGGACAATCGGTGATGCTGGGACCAGTTGCATATGCCAAGTAAGTAAACATGTTCCTCATTTGGTCTTATGAATGCTAATTGTTATGACAGGATGTCGCGGATATTGAGCATGATTCTTCGCAACGTCTATTCTATCCACACAACCTCGCGAAATGACAAGCACGCCTTTGCAACCATTCATACAAAGGAACTCGTCGAGTGGCGAGCAGACGTTGCTCATTTTCTGGATCCGGTGACTAACATGCCGCTGATACCCATCTTTCAGCGCCAAAAGAACGTCCTGAACCTGGCCTATTGGCACACCATGATTCTCACTCACCGGCCGTTTCTGCTTCGCAACTTTGCACAGCTGCAGAATGGCAGCCGGCCGCGACGTGACGACCATGAATTCGAATCCCGTATAGAGCAAAGCATCCATGAGTGCCTGCAAGCGGCTACAAACATTACTAAAACAGTTAATGACATGTACCAAGGAGGTCAGCTTTTCCGAGCATACTGGGTAAGTCGCAGTCGGTTTTGTGTCGCAACTTGGGACTGACATCTCCTAGTTTACGTCGTATTTCGCCTTCTCCGCTGCAGTCATTCTCTACGTTTACACTATCCAGAAGAGCAACGAACCTGAAGAATCATATTCTGGTTATCTTGCGGCCGCAACCCGTTGTCAAGATCAGCTGTCTAATCTCACGGAAGATGGGTCTTTGATTGCACGATACTGCCTGGTCCTGGAAGAGCTACGCCTCGAAGCGCTGAGACAGACCAAACAAGGCCAGCTTAATAACGCGCGCTCGCCGACACAGAGGCAGACGGCCGCAATGACAAACACCGGCAATGGAGCTGACACATTTGGAACAACTGACGATGGGACCATGGTTACGGAGCTAGGGGCGAACATGACGGACATGGGGGCCATTGGCGATATCTACGTGACTCCTACCGACTCCCTCGCCGAAATGACAGGCTGGGCTCAGTTTGATGCAATGGTTAGCGTTTCTATGGATGGATACCAGCTAAATATCTAATGTAGGCCATCGCTACTGTGGTCCAATCTAATATTTTCATGTACTTATGAGCTATGCGTACGAAGCAAATAATATCCACACTCTCTATTACCGCAACTCTCTCCTTGGACGCCGACTTAACCCTTTCGCTGGACAGCTTCAATAATCCAATGAATCCTTCCATCCTCTGACAATCTCCGCAAACATAAACGTCTCAGCCTGCATCTGCTTGCCATCTTGCAGCGTCGTCACCGACGTATGGCGCTCCGCAAGTTGGTTCCCATCACGCAAGAATTGCACCGTTGTGAGATCAACGTCCAGCTTCATCTCGCGCAAGCGATGCATGTGCGCTACAAAACCGTCAAAGTCGTATTTCTCATCACCCGCATCAAATTTGAACTCGGGAGTAAAGATTTTCGAGAGGTCTGCCTCGGTGTCCTCAGGGTCGCCGTGGAAGAGGCTTTTGAGGGTGGCTTGGTATGTTTCTGGCTTTTCGGCGAAGGTGGCGCGCGAAGACATTGTGGGCATATGGTGGATTGAAGAATATGCTTTTATTGTTTGGGGTTTTCTTGTTTTAATCAAGAAATGTTTGAGAGCTGTTGACGTTGCGGTGGCAAGCTCAATACGCTTTTATGGTTGGTGTAAATATCGGTGCCTGATCATTAGTTTCGGCATTTGAGAGAATTCTTGGTTAATGTCTAATATTTGGCAATAAAGACGCCATTTTTGATTATTTCTGCCTAGATTTAGATGCCGAAATTTTCTAGGAGAGGCCGAAAAGCACATCTAAGAATAGAGCCGCCTCTGGGTGGTGTATTGAAGAAAAGGGTGCGACTCAACCTCAAAGAAGGACAATGCATATAGGCGACTAATGCTGAATGTTATGGCAGAAGTAGTGAAAATGGGACATTATTTATAAAGCCTCGTATAATTTGAGTAAGCATTAGGCATCGATCGATTGGAACTCACAACAAGGAGTATATGATGATTACTTGCACATGAGTAGTCTTTTTAGCTCTAGGTAAAATAGCGTGCCATATAGAATGAATGCGCAATACTCTTCGGCTTCTGTAAGTTCAATCTCACCAACTAATAAACTGATGGGTTTGGAATTGATATTTTACTGCTGAGCCGATCTGCAACATACGCGTAGTTGCTTCGATGGAGCGAGTACAAGACTTGTGGCTCTTGTTTGAGGCGTTATAATGCTGTGCGCGGAGGATATCCAATCGTGGCTACTAGTGCTTCTCTTTCGTCGTCGCCTTCATCCCTATTGTTACCGCTCCCAAGTATGATCACATGTGTGTTGTCAGAGAGGCCGTCCTTCCGAGATTCCACCCTCAAGAAAACGATTTAATATTCCGAGTGCAAGTTAGCACGAAAAGAAGCTCCATCATGGGCAAGCATGTATATAAGTATAACACTGAAATGGATTTCACGCTCCATCTACCCACTGACACTCCTCTTTTTGATCTGGCGAGCTCCGGACAAAGTCTGATAGTCTTTAATGGGCCGTCCATCCATCATCTCCACAGTTCCGCTGCAGCACGTTTTCGGACTCGGGAAGCTGTTATAGACCGCTTACAGACCGTAGTAGGCACAGAGACACTAGGCTTCCGGCTGGCGAAAGCTGTCTATTCAACCAAACACCAATTGGAAGAGAGAAAATTGTAGAGAGAGGTATGGTAGCTTGCCTAGAAGGATCGTCTGGCTGTATAAAGGCTCCATTACTGGTGTGGAAGTGTAACTGCGTATTTCATACAGAGACGCTTTACGCACGACATTGTCGCTCTGGCTACATTGTTCAAAGAAATCATAATATAAAAAAACGCATTCGCCAACCATCACATTTTTTTTCTTTGTTTGTGTATCACCATCAAGAATGTTACAGATGATCAGTCAAAACTGAAGTATACCATGGACAAACGCTAACAATGACTCACCCACGCAAACACACAACATCAGACATCCTTCTCCACAAACGCGTCCCGATAGACGGCTCAGGTGCGTCAACCGGTGTGTAATTCTACCCATTATGGCTAAGCATCAGCTCCTTCAGGATCATTGAGCCTCATCAGCAACAGACAATCCCCGGTGGTGCATTTTGAGCTATTCCTCTCTAGACCGAAGCCGAACCCGACGCCGAGACGGCCTCGGAGTCGTAATTTACACAAAGAGAGCGTCGGCTCCATGGTCAGCTCAATTTAATGGGTTTGAATGGGTATCGTATATGTTTCCTACTTCTCTCGCGCCTCATTCTGCCACTGGCATCTTTCCCCCCCTCTCTCTGTTGAAATCGCAAAAAGGCCAAAGCCAGAGGGCTGTTGAGGCTTATGTGTCATTAATTTCATCACTCTCAATCAACATGCATGTTCTGCAGTTACAAGACAAGAGCGCTGCCATTTTCAACACACGATAGCAGTATTATTTGATGGGGCTTTCCACCACTTGAGTACCATACCACTTGTTGTAAGCCCAGCTTGTTATGCCTTCTCGACATCTCTAACCATCGTTTCTTGCTCCAGCTCCAACCCACCCGTTTGTGTGAGCTGAGCCTGGGACTGGGTAGGCGTCTCTTGTTCCAACATATAAATATCATCATCAAGCTTATGGTGTCTAAGCCAGAAGACAATCGTCTGGACAAAGAGTGCAATCGCTGGGCCGGCCCAAACCCACTATAGTAACAAAAGACAGTTAGCCACCCGTTTCTTGCCGTCATACTTGACATGAATTTCGAATCAACTTACAATCAAATGCGGGTCGACAATGGCGGGGATTAGGATCTCGCCAAGTGCACTCGACAAAGCGTTAGTGAACAAGAAGAGAGACATGACGACGGACTTGAGATGAGGCGGAGAGCGCGCATATGCCATCTCGTACGCAGTCACGTTGCAAAAGAGCTCGGAAATAGCACCAAGGGCGACGTTGGGAATCTGCCACCAGATGTTGATGGGCGACACGTCGTCACAGGTGCTGGCCTGATAGCCACAGGGGCTCGTCTCATACACTCTCCACTGAACAATGGCACCAATGGCACCGGAGATTGCTGCGAGCAGGAAGCCAAATGTCATACGGCGGATCGGGCCAAACTTGATGCCATACTTGGCCAAGAGCGGATACAGACCGTACGACAGAACCGGCGCAAGGGCGATGATGACGAGAGGGTTGAAGTTGCCGAGAAGATCAGTCGGCGCTCCATTGTTCGTCATGGACGCACCCTGGTTCGACTGCACAGCACCAACACCTCCATCGTTGATGTTGTAGATGGGGAAGTATAGGAAGATGACACAGGCCTCGAATGTGCGCTGCACATCCAGCACAGATCGGTCGGTCCATGTTACCTGGATGCCGCGCTCTGCCAGCTTGGTGGGGGAAGCAACAGTCCAAAAGTCCTTGTTCCAAACCTGGAATTTGTTGTACCGGAGACCGGCCCAAACAATCTTGAAGAAGTTGGTCAGCTCAGATCCGCTTGGCTTCTTGACGACGAGTCTCTTGTACACTGCCAACAGAAGGAAGGGGAGCAAGAAGTACACGATGCCTGGCAAGAGAAAGGACAACCAGAAGCCAACGTATTTCTCAGTGTACGTGGTTGCAATGGCGAAGAAGGCGCCGACATTGATCATGGCATAGAAGATGAGCATCACCCGTTGAATTGTGCGCTCGGGATCAATAATGACCTTTTCCCCCGTCTTGAGCACCTTGATCACTTGCCGCTGGTTGGTGTACTGATCGATGACGGTCGGTGCGACATTGGGCTTGAAGATGCCGGCACCAATGGCCAGAGTGAAGAAGGAGACGATGAACGGCGCGAGACCCTTGCCGGCTTTGAGGAGGGATGGAGCAGCACCACCAATCATGATGACGTGGGCAACAGCACCAATGATTACACCGACGAGAATTGTCTTGCTACAAGAGATAGTGTCGTCAGCACTTTTTCACCTGCGTTTTGGGTTACACGCATCAATCACACTCACAATCTTCCGAGGCGCGTGTCTGCGATGTAAGCACCGAGGATGGGAAAGACATAGGCCAAGAACGTGAACAAGGTGCTAAAGGCCGAGGCAAACTGAAGACCTTGGTTCCTAAGTGAAAGAAGACAATCGTTACTCGAGGGATTCTCTTGAGTGGCCATTGCTTCTGTCACTTACAGTGCACCGGCATGGCCGTTGGGATCGCTCTTCGGGACAGCTCCGCTACCATTGCCGCCCTCGGGGAGAGGAAACTGCATATAGTCGTTGAAGACCTGACTGGCGCCATAGTAACTCGCACGTTCAGCAAGCTCGGCTACACAGAGCACCCAAGAGATGGCGGGAATAGAGCTGGCGACCTTGCGGAGAGTAATCTTCTCCTCCTCTGTCGGTTCTCTGCCATCGGGGCTTTCTAGAGAGACCTTTTCGACATCGTCACAGAGTGTATCGAAAGCGACACCGAGCTCCTCGCTCTCGATTGGGGCCGCGCCGGAGAGGATCTCTGCGGTGCCACGCTCATGCGTGGGACCGTCAGCAACGTGGTCTGCGTCTGTGTTCAGGGTTGTCTGGTGAGCAATGTCTATATTGTGACTCGTGCCTAGATGGGGCAATACATACTCATCGATGGCGGACTATCCAAACAGTTCTTGGAGAGGTTTGTGGTACTCAGCTGGAGCAGGCTACATGTATGTTGAAGATGTCTCTCTCTTCGCCACGATACAACCTGAGAGGAACAATGTTGGCAGCCCTATCATACTTTATACCACAGAGCGTACATTTTGTATCGACATGCTACACAACCACCACAACATATGAACCCCAGCCCCGCCCGCAAAAAAGCGCAAACTCGCCAGGGTGTAACACCATACGTGCCTCCCAGGGAGCTATTCCCTATCACGTCCTTCCTGACGAAAGCCCGAGTCGATCGAATCATTTGGCGGGGTGCACGCCGAGGCTACCTCTACTTGAGACAAAAGTTCCCAAATAATATATTGCTGCGATTGCTTTTCGATGTGATGGGGTGAATTAAGCCGATTGCGTGCCTTGGCGAAGAGATGACTATTTTATGGATGATTGCATTTCCCTGTTTCGACACGACGGAGCGGAATGGCATCACCCTCCTCCATCTCCTGCTACATGGCCATGCGTCGCTGGTTTTACAACTCTAGAACAAACATACGCAATGCTCCGAAAGCGCCAAAGCAACTGCATCGCCGCATCACATATATAGGTCAAACCATAGGCATGGACGACGAAGAAGGGAGGGAGAAGAATGAGGGCCAGAACTCATCATCAGCATGCCTCTCTCTCTCTCTCTCTCTCTCTCTCTCT
>MDJU01000829.1:0-12703 GCA_001721665.1 Trichoderma pleuroti | reverse complement strand
CTGCTGCTTGAAGAAATACAAATACAAATTCACATTGTAGTGTCATGACACATCCATGATACGCCATGCACAGTACCTCTTCCGCGCAGCCGGAAACCATCAAACACATCAACGTCCCAACAACCAACATAATCAGTCGTCTCTGTCATCAAAAAGGAAACAAAAAACTCACACCGTCTATTTCCCTTCTCGCTGTTTCTCAATCCACTCCAGAAACATGTCCACGTCCTTGGCAATCTGCCCGGAACCGCCATCTTCTGGATCCACGCCGGCAGCACGCCTCTCGCATCCGACACCGTCCCCATCAGCCACTCGACATTGCCTTGCTCGTCCACCTCCCGAAAGCGCTCTACGCTCGTGTACGTGCCTCTCAGGGCGCCGTCAGACCTTGACTCTTCGCTGCTGAGCGTCTCCGGCACCGCCGCGATCTGAACAACGATGAACTCGCGCCGTCCTCGTACCGCCGCCGTCACCTGCAGCACGGGAAACGCGCGGTTGTTGAGCGGCGGAGGCATCTTGTGCACCGACTCCTCCAGCTTCAGCGTGAGGTTCTCGTACACGTCGCCTCCCAGCGTGACCTCTGCGCCCGTGCAATCCCACTGCTTCTTGAGCGCGTGGCTCATCACCGTGGGAGTAAACTTCATCTCCGCGTCCGCATGGCCCTCCTTGAAACACCGTACCCATTCCTCCCAATCTGCGGTGCCGGCCTTTTTCGCTCCTTCGTGAACACTTCGCCTCAGACTCCAGGTTTCCGGCTTGAATTTTGAGCCGTTGCTCGCCTGGGGGAGGTTCTGATCCTTGGCTATCGTCTTCAGCTCTTCGGCTGAGACAACCCGCTCAAACATGTGCACTGGCGCCGCTGAGTGGTGAAACGCCCTGCATCCCTTGGCCTTCCATGGTCCATCTCCGTTTACTTGGTTGGATCTGCCCGACGAGGCCGATGACGACGACGACGATGGTTGCGGTGGTACGGTATTGACAAAAGGAACCGCCTCGTTCAATATTGATTGGAGCAAAGGAGTGAGATCCTGTGCTGACGCGTTCTCCAAAGGCAGCTGTGAAGGACGAATGCCCCAGAGTCGAACATGGGGGCCGTGCTGATGAGCCATGTCGCAAAACCTTGTGAATAAACGGCAACTCGAGATGAAAAATGAATGTGAGTTTCTATAAAAGAGGCTAAAAGGAATACAATAGCTCTATGACGCCACGATGAGGCCTATGATGAGGAGACTGGACAGAAAGGAACGCAGTTTGACGTGCTGGGAAAGGCTGGCTTAAAGGGTGACCCGAACGGACGGCAAGCTAGCTCCCAGGGGCTGCTTCTCTCCATAATAAAGGATCCGGCCGTGGTGTGATTGAAGAGAACTTAAAAAAGCGTCGAGGTGAGGCCCATGCGGATCTAGGGGCTTTTTTTATTATTACTATTAGCGAGCGTCGCTACTACTTCTGTCAAATCAATCTGCCTTGCCGAGATCTGGATGCCCGAGCCCCCGTGGTCTGGACCGGATAGGGCGGCTTTGCCGGGCGGGTTTCGTCTCACCTTCGGCCCCCAAGACCGATTTGGATGGCGATCAGGGCGTCAGAACAGTCTTTCCGATTCGGGGCAACTTGGTTTATACAAATGAGTGCATGTGATGTTGTCCAAAGGAGCTTTTTTGGCTGTTTTGTAAGAAAAGCTTCTATTCGTCTTTCCTCTTTCGTCTAGCTCTATTCAAAGCTCTACTGGCGTTATTAGGTAGTAGTAATAGTGATTGTAGTTATTACAAGTTCATGATGCAGCCATTACCATCATGTGCTTTATTTGTGTTCCTCCCATGCATCCCAAAAAAAAACTCCGACGTAAGATATCATATACAGTACGCATCCAACCCAACTCAAGAAAAACTGGGGTGTATTTTTGCTCGCCCTTTTACCTCATCCACGTTCGCTTCAAGACGTTGACATCCTAGTCTCTCCGCTCCCACCGAATCTTGGCAGGCTCAAGAGGTCGAGAGAATAGGGAAGCGTAGTCTGTGCCGACAATGTTGTTGCTGCCGTCCACGTTGCTCAGCTTGAACATGCGCACCGTCTCGGCAATGATGGTCTGCAGCTGCAGATTGGCAAAGTGCTCGCCAATGCATCGGTGTCGGCCGGCACCAAAGGGAAGGTAAGGAGAAGCCGCACCCTTGCTGACAATACCGTAGCCATAGTCAATCTTCTCTTCCTCTTCGTCATTTCGGGTAATCAGGGGAGCGTTGGGAGAGCCAGGCAGCCAGCGGTAAGGATCCCACTTGTCAGGGTTGGGGAAGTAGGTAGGGTCAGTGCCACTGACGCCGGGAGCAGCGAGAAGGACGTGGTCGGAGGGGACGACATATTTGGTACCGGGAACGGGCATCGGCTGCTTGACCTTGCGCATGATGGAGTGGATAGGGGCGTTCAGGCGGAGGGTCTCCTTGACAATGGCTTGGTTCAGGGGCAGCTTGGCGAAATCCTCGTACTGGAGGGGAGGCAGATCGGCGCCCAGGGCCTTGACTTGCTCCTGGTAGAGGTCCTCGACAACCTGGGGGTACTGGGCAAGACGGAGCATGATCCAAGAGCTGGTGGAGGACGAAGAGTGCTGGCCAGCCATGAGAAGGGCAATCATCATGTGGGCAATCTCGTGGTCGGGAACAGGGGTGCCGTTCTTGTAGACCGCCTTCATGAGGTGCTTTAGGATATCCAGTTCCTTGTCATCTTCACCCAGGGCTCGTCGTTCCTTGATGGTGTCCATGTAGATCTTGGCAACGGTGCGCTGAGCGTGATCACGCTTGCGGTTCCAGGGGAGAGGAGCCCAGTGGAGCACAAAGTTGACAGAGGTGAAGCCCATGTCAAGGTCGTGGTACAAATCGGCCAGTGACTCGTCAAACTTGCTGCGGATGAGGCTGCCCTGGAGAGCGTGGGAGGCAGTGAAGATTGTGATCTCGGCCATCTTCTGGGGGATATCGACAATTCCAGACTTGCCCTTGAAGGCAGGGTCGCGCTTGAAGTACGATGTAACCTCGTGGGAGATGATGGGAACGTAGCTTTTAAACGCTTCGGTCGTAAGAGCAATTTTCATAAACTTGGGCATCGTGTTAGCGCCCAATCCAGATGGATAGCCATGCGCAAGCACAAACTCACCTTCTTCTGCTCCATCAGCTTGGCGTTGGGGCAGTCATAGACGACATCTCGTCCGAAGACGGGCGTGGTCAAGACACTGTAAATCTCTTCGGCGTTGACATCCTTGAGCTTGCCGTTGAGAATAAAGTCGTTTCCAGCAGGGCCCACGGCCACGGTCGTCTTCTTGCCGAGCAGGACAAAGGTAAACACGTCGCCGTACTGTCAATTGAGTGTTAGCCATTGTCCACCAGGTCGAGTGTCAAAACGGGATGCGTCTTTTGCCCACCTTTGCACGATTGTCGCGGAAGAACTTGGGGGGATCCATGCCGTAGATCACGGTGCTGCCAATAAAGGGGAACCAGTGGAAAACCATGGGCGGGTCGGAGGGGTTCTTGAAGAGCAATTGCTGGACGACGTTGAAGAAGACGACGACGGCGAGGAAGCCAGCAACGCCAATGGCGACTTGCGCGCCAACGCTCTGCTCAAAGTAGAGCTGCGCCGTCGGATGGCTGAGGGCATCTTGGAGGATGCCCATCGTTGCGAGATTAGGTGGCAGACAGGTGAATTGGGGGAGGTTTGTCGAGATGGAGGAAGAAGAAGAAAACTTGTCTGCCGCGCTGGAGCGAAACAAGAAAAGACGGAGAGAGAGAGACTGCGGCCCCGCGTCCTTTTTATTCAACAGGAAGCAAAAGACTCAATCTGAAGAAAAGAAAGGAGAGAGACAGAAGAGAGAGATAGACAGAGGAAATGCAGCTACGGCACCACCAGTGGTTCGATAAGTCAGCCCAAAACGAGCCTTAATCTGTGGCCCTTTGGCTCTATCAAGACTGGCTCAAATTGGCTTCTTTTTTGCCTTTTTTTTTTTCGCTGCCAAAGAGGCCAGATCCAGGGGGGAAAGAGACGAGCCCCACTCGACGTGCTGCCCCACGAGGCAAGTGTGGGAGGCCAGCCAATCAGAACGCGCGTGATGGCAGGTTATAAATGCACGGAAAGCGCAGACCGCCTAGGAAAACGGGAAATCAGTGGGGCTCGTATTCGGATCTGTGCGCGATCGGGTTTGTTTTTTTTTTTTTTCATTTTTATACGTGTAACTTGGACAGCAGCGTTCCTACTCGATGCGGCGGGTTGCGGGCGAATGCGAATACGTTTGTTTGTGTCTTGTCTCGAAGCCGAATGACAACACCAAGTAAGAAGCACGGCAAATACACGTATAGGCACGCAATTTCCGTGTAATCAAGCAAATTCAATTGGCTCCCATCTATTTCCTCGTCGAGAAACCCGGCGGCTTGACAAGAAGAAGAAAAATTTACTGCAGCAGGTGGTCTGATGCCACCTCACAACCTCCACAGTATCGAACAATCTCCTAGATCTATCAATGGCCAACGGCAGAGACTCGATGGAGAGATGCATTAGCTCATGCCTGTTGCAGAATGCACCAGTTCGTGATTAGAAGTAACCCCTAGAAATAGTATTGAATGACATGTTATCGAGAAGAGAAGTGAGCATCTGCCGAGCTGCATCGCCGTAACAACGAGCACTCGAAATGTAGACCCCAATCGCAGCCTATATCTAAGTCATCATCCGTTAGATGCAGATAGATACATGGATAAACGCATATCTGCGCAAGGTACATGACAACAACGAAAAGAAGAGGCTGAGAGAAACGCACGCAGAATAAAGAAAGGAAATCCAAGCAAAGCCAAAGCCAAAGCAAAGCAAACGCTGCCCTAGTGTCTTCCGTCCGCAATCTGTGAACCAGTCCATGTCCAAATCAGGTCCTTTGTCAAACGCCAATACCCTACCAGTCGTCCTTTGCCTAAAGGGGGGGGGAATAAAAGCCAGCTGCTAAATAAAGATCATGTATGTGGTATCTGTGTATGCTGCCGTATCGGTCCAAACTTCCAAGGTATCTCTGCATCACTCAAGAATCACAGAAAGATGTAACAATAGCCGTCGACGCATTTACGCTTGAGCGACAATGCTTCTTCCCACGGCGCCCCATCTGAATCGTCTTAGGCCGCTGCCAGACGAGCGAATCACGTCGCGGCTGGAAGAAGCAGTCTCGTTGACGCTGCTGACGCTCGCTGCTAAGCCTTCCTGGCGGCCGACTTCACGCCCAATAACATAGCCAGCTCCAAAGCCAACTACGGATACGAGCACGACAACTCCAGCACTAACAACCCAGGTCAGGAGAGTCGGAGAAATGAGCGTCTCCTCCGCAACGACGGCTGTAGTTGCCATCTTCTTCTTCTTTATCGCTCGAGGGTTTCGGGCTGTTGATACAACCCGTTTTGTCTTGTCCGAGGGTGCACGAGTCCGCGAGTATGACCTAGCAGGAGAGGCCTGTCCACGTTTGGCTGGAGCCGCTGCCTCTGCGGCCGGGGCCAGTTCAGGTTTCTCAGATCCCTCTGACAGGTCCTTTTCGGGAACGAAGCGGAGCTCCATGGGCTGGCTGCTGGGACCGACTCCAGACTGTGCAGCTCGCTGCGCCTCCGTTTCCTCCTTGCTCTTAGGCAGACCTCTAGCTGCAGCTGCGCACGACAGGAGAGTGGTCAGGGACGCGCGGAGGGCTGCGTCGTTATCTTCGCGAACTGAGGGCGACATGAAGCTGGGCCCACGTTGCACTCTCGTATGCGAGCGTTGCGAGAAGGATGGCCGTGTAAAGTCACCGTGGGGATGTGGGGACATGGCCGCATTTGACGAGTAACTTCTCTGGTGTGATGGGGGATGCGAGAATGCATTTGGTTGTGGCCGAAAGGCGGTTTGATTTTGCGCTCCCCCTAGAGCCGTACCTTCATCTCCGTCAGACTCCCCGTCAGAATCCTCCATGTCCTCTTCTGGCGACGGCTGCATGTTCTCGGTCGAGCTGGAGAGGACGTGATCTTCTTCGCTGTCGCTTTCATCATATTCATCTTGGCTGCTTGTCCCCGTAATCGGAATGGTGGTCTGTACACGCGGTACCGGTCTCGCTGATGCCTGCACTCGCCGGCGACGGCTGTAAGAGTTCCCGACTCGCAAGCCAGTTGTGACTATTTCATCGCCGATGCTGGAGAGCGACGAGGACGACGGCTGCGACGCAACCTCGACCCAAGAATCGGTGTTTTCTGCTGCAGTTAGCGGACATGGACCACGGCCGTCGAGGGATGTCACTGGCGATGACGAACCATCATAGCGTCGTTGGTGAAGACTGGCACTCGGGATCACGTTTGGCATACTGACGGACCGCTGCCCGCTGGGGCCCGCCTGCTCATCAAATGGCGGCTGATGGGCCATCGTTTCGGTTTTTGTAAAAAGTACAGAGTATCAACAAGCAAAAGTCGCCAGGCCGACGATGTTGTTTGGCCTCAACACGCTGGCGATGGGTCCTATTCCCTGTAGTGGTGCACTCCTTATCGGTGACCGCGACCCACCCGATCGCAACTCGGCCAGCAGATCGCACGCGCAAGCTCTCTCGACCACGACGCCGCTACAAATATCGACAGGCGATGGTGATTTCACAGGTGCCAGAAGAAGTCGCGAGTCTCGTCAAAAACGGGCGATGGAAACGAGGCAAGATGGCCAGTGTCGGAGATGGAGAGCGTTCTGTTGAGAGGTTGGGCCGAGCTTGTCTCGCTAGATGATGGCCTGTCTAGACTAGAGGCTGCTGCATGACGATAAACGACGAGCAGTCAGCAGTACTGGTACTTTGGCCAGAGAGCAGGGGACAGTGCGCGGGAGCATCACGCGCTGGCCAATTGCGTCACGACCCAGGTACCGCAAATGACGAGATCTGGGGGAGCATGGATGAGAGCGGCGTTATGTAATCTGGCGAGAAGACGAAGACGCCGAGACAGGTTGAGCAGGTAGGTAACAAGATGAATTACAATTGCGGGCTGGTTCCTAATAAGCGGAATTACCTTTTTGCTCGGAATACCGTTATTGCCAAAGTATACCTAGACATGCCAGGGGTGGGAGAACAGGCAAAATTAGTACCCAAGTTGGCACTACTCGAGATGAAGCGGAATTACCCAACGAGTTTCCTACTGCAGCAGAGATGACTCGTACTCGTAGTTTACATGTAAACCCGCCCAATCAACAAGCAATAGCCCGAATCCCCCTTGCAGCAACATTTAATCACCAATCAAGACAACAAAACCAGATGATCAATGGCTCCGGCAATGATGCACTTCTGCCAGAGACATACATACAAGTACACCCAAGAGACCGTGTCGCGCGCACAGTACGTCAAAGCCCCAGCATTTCCCCAACCGGGCGGTGTGCATGACCCTGGCAAAGTACCGCTACCTCCCTCACGCGGAGACATTCCCCCAAAACTTACAAGGCTCTCTCTCTCCTGCTCAGCGGCCTTTTAGTGGTAACTGTAAGCCCAGCCAGCCCAGGTCATGAGCACACGGCGGGGGCTTTGCCTAAACCAGCCAGAGCCCGCATGAGCATCCAAAGACGTAATGGATGTCCTCCCTTGCAACTTGGGGGTTCACTTGACAGTCTCCCGACTTGTCGTATCACTTTTGAAACAACAAGACTGGCATCTTAGTACATAGATACGAATGCGACTGTGAATGTCTAATCTAATCACATCTAGGTTCTCGCTCTGTGTCTGTGCGGTGCATGCTGTACGATACTTTGTTCTTCCGCCACGAGATAGGAACGCTGATCCGCCACGGTACAGTCAGACGAGAGACTGCTCGTTACTACTGCTTCCTTTGCTCGTGCTGCTTTGCTTGTCCATCTGTTCTGCCTGCAAACAGCCACCGTGCGCAGACTGTCCAATCACCTGCATCGGATCGGCTCGCCTCTCCCTGATGACCAGGGTGTGGCATGTGTCAAATCCAGGGAGAGCAATGGCGTTTGTCACACGGTGACGGCGCGCCACCGGATTTGCTCAGCCTTGTCGCATCAAGGTGATGGGTCATCTGCTATCCTAGACAAGAGCCAATCGCAGCTGGATGCCCAAGCATCATTCGGCGTGTCTGCATCTCACAGGCGAAATGAAAAAAGAGCGCATATCAAGTTGAATTAATCGGAAAGACACTTGTATTTTTATACTCGGGCTCTACAGAGTTACACATCATGTCTAGTAAAAGGGCAAAGAAATGTGAAAGAAACTTTTCCGTAGCAAACGCCGATTTTTACAACCTATGCAATGCAAACGTCGTGGGCGGAGACCTACCAGTCTCTTGAGGCAAGAATTATATCGGTGTACATCCGGGGGTTTTACCTTGTAAACGAGTTAAGCAAAGGTTGGACTCGTACTGTAATGTATGAGTCCTCAAGTGCAGCCCACGTATCAAGTATTTGCATTTGCAAAAAAAAAAAGCCCCCAGGTCCCTCAGAAGTATTCGCAGCCCTCAAAGTTGCTTCTTTCGTCTACATGCCCCATCGTGGCCGTCAACGAAATGAATCAAGATTAAGCCCTCAAATCCCTCAGAAGCCCACTGGTTTGTGTGTACAAGGCGCCGATGGTGGAACCATCATTGCCGCCCGACGTCAAAAAGCCCAACCATGCCATCTTCACCATGCTTCTCGTGAGAAGCAAAAGCGATGAGCCCACAGACTACCAAGTGCCAGAGCCCCCAGCCTTCATCTGCGCTCCATTACCAAAGAGCGTTGCCCAAAGCCCACTAAATCCCAAAAAGCCAAACGTAGATTGTACCCGAAACCGCAAAATACCCACAACCCGCCATATATATTAAACCCCATCTCGGACAAGGCCTTCTTAGTCGAAGGAGATCTTGGTGCCAGCGGGCTTGGTGCGGTTCACAGCACTAAAGTTGCCGCCACGGCCACCACCGAAACCACCACGGCCGCCACGGCCACCACGACCGCCTCCACGGGGACCTCCACGGCCACCACCGAAGCCGCCACGACCGCCGCCAGCACCGCCCTGAGGACGAGGGCTTGAGAAGTCAAGTCGCACGCTGCGGGCAAATCTGCCGTGGCCAATGGTGGCACCGTTCTTGGCCTCGAGGGCAGCCTTGGCATCCTCAACGGAGCCGAAGGAGACATAGCCAAAGCCCTTCAGGTTACCACTCTCACTATAGAAAGAACACGTCAGCATGGTAAAGGGAACAAGTGAGACGGGCTCTTTCAAGCCACGGGTCAACTTACGGGTCAGTGGGCAGTCGAACACTGGTGACAGCGCAGACTTCGTTGAAGAACTGGGTAACGGAATCCTGATCGGTGTCGAAGGGCAGGTTGCCGACGAACAGGGTGTCGCTCTCGGCGCTGAGGGTGTCGCCGTGCTTCTTGGCACGGTCGGCAGCGCGGCCCTGTTGGTCAGTGCCTTCAGGGCGGGCGTTGGCGTAGTCGAGGTTGATGTTACGGCCGCCAACATCCTGGCCCTGCATGGCCTCGTAGGCAACTTGGGCAGACTCGGCATCCTTGAAGTCGACATAGCCAAAGCCACGGCTGCGGCCAGTGCCCTTCTCGGTAACAACACGAGCACTAACAAGGCCGTCGAAAGACTGGAATGCCTGGTAGAGGGCATCATCATCAACGCTCCAGGCCAAGCTGCCGGCGAAGAGTGTAGGGGCAGCGTTGCTGTCAACCTTGGTCTTCTTGGCAGAGGTGTCGATCTCCTCATCGGCCTTGCGCTTCTTGGAAGGCTCAGCCTTCTTCTCCTCTTCCTCGTCAGAAGAGTCGTCCGAGTCCTCCTCAGAGTCATCGCTGTCATCAGACTTGGACGCCTAAGAGAGAGCAAAAGTCAGTCAAGGTTCGGGCCAGTTGAGCAAGTGTATAGTTACTAACCTTGGCAACAGGCTTCTCATCGGCGCTCTCCTCATCGGAGTCAGACTCGGACTCGGAGTCCTCAGACTCCTCGGCCTTGGCCTTGCCGTTCACGGCAGGCTTCTTGGTCTCCTCCTCATCGGACTCGGAGTCATCAGACTCGGACTCGGACTCAGACTCAGACTCCTCCTTCTTGGCAGGCTTCTTGGCCTCCTTCTTGGCAGGCTTCTTGGCGGTCTCCTCCTCAGACTCGGATTCAGACTCAGACTCGCTCTCGCTGGCAGAGTCGGAGTCCTCCTCCTCCTCAGAAGACTCGTCAGAGGATTCAGGCTCCTTCTTCTTGGACTTCTTGGAGGGCTCCTCCTTGGCAACCTTCTTGGAAGCGGCAGCCTTGGCAGCGACGGCCTTGACAGGCTCAGCGGCGACAGCCTTCTTGGACTCCTTGACCTTGGTGGACTTGGCCATTGTGAAAGAGTATTAGATTAATTAGAAAAAGGAATTGATAAGATGGATGTAAGGAAGAGATGAAGACACAAGAATGAAAATTTTCTTGTCTCAAAGGTGGATGTAGGAGAGAAAGAAATGCCAGCAGCAGCAGCGACGCAAGCTTTTAAACCTTTGGGTGGTTGGGGCCTTTGCGCGCTGCACCCAACTTTTTTCAGAATTTTTTTTTTCTTCTTGTCCGGCAGAATAGTGGGCTTCCCAAAGGCGGTGGGTTGGAAGGGCATAGCTCGTCATTGGCCTACCCCACACGCGCATCTGCAGCCTCGTTGTGGCTAGAAAGTTGTTGCCTGAGGCCAGGAGCGAAAGGCTAATCGCATAGCGGACCTTGAGTGAGGCAGGCATTCCAAAGGTGCTCAAGCATCAGGAGATTATTCGAGCTTCCGTTGCCTCAGCCCTCGACCCATCCGGCCTTGCCCCAGCCGCATCCCTTTCGAAGCTTCAAAGCCCAGCCGCCTCTGCAACATGCCGACCCCCGAATCCGAGCTCTTCAAGAGCCAGAAGCCCACGGTGGCCCCCACATTCAACGGCGTCGACTTTGACGATACCAAAGCGTTCAAGGCTGCCGAGGATGCCATCATTCGGGAACAATGGGTTGGCGCCATGATGACTCGCCTCGTCAGCGAGGAATTGGGCAAGTGCTACGTCCGGGAGGGAGTCAACCACTTGGAGAACTGCGGCCATTTGAGAGGTGAGTTTTGGGGGAAGCGCACAGGGCGGATTCCAATGTCCCGTGTTCCTGGGAGAAGACACAAAAAGACTCATTGCTTTGAATGACAGAAAAATACCTGCAATTGCTGGCGGCGAACAAGGTCAAGGGAACCAAGTTTATCCAGCAAAACTACCTGGAGAAGAAGGACCAGGACTTTGATTTGGAGCGCAAGGTGCACACAAGCGACAAGGTTGCCAAGCTGAACCAGGGACGATTCTCATGACTCTGATGAATCCAAGTTGAAACAAGACATGTGTCATAGTATTTTTGAATTATTGGGCGGCCGAATCAACCGGCGGAGGGCTTGTCTGGGATGGAGTAGAGCCATGGTTTAGAACCACAGCCATGATATTGAGCGCAGAGGCTGAACGCTCTACCAGTGTACATATCAGGAAGCAACGGAATTAAATTTGAATAAAAAAGTAAACTATAGAAACCTAGCAATTCTCAATTACCTCCAAACAACCATCATTCCACCAAAGCTGCACAGTTTGAAAAGATGAGGCTGAGAGCAGTCCAGAGCTTCTGCGGTCAATCAATCAATCCCATTGGCCACCCCCCCCCCCCCCACCCAAACCGACCACATACCCAAAATTTCTCCAAGCACCAATAGAGAGCCTCGCCTCACCCAGCGACAAACCTCGACTCGTATAAAAATCCGTCCGCCCTCACAATGTTCTGCACCCGGTGCCTGCGCGCCACCGTCGTGCGCCGCCAATTGCCCTTTTCACGACAGTTTTCATCGTCGCTGCGCTTCTACTCGGCCGAACCCCAGCTGTCAACGCCCGTCGTCGACGCCGGCGAAGCGCCAAAGCCCACGCCCACGTCAAGATCCATCTGCCCAGAGGGAACCGTGCTCAATGGGCTCAACTACACAAAGGGCGGGCAAGACCCCGTCGCCTTGAAGGACGAAGACTACCCGGAGTGGCTGTGGTCCTGCCTAGACGTCATGAAGAAGGCCGACGCCGAAGACGACAACCTCGGCGACGAGTTTTGTACGTCGTTACCACTTCCCCCCATCAACCAAACGCAAAAAGACAAAGAAACTCGTGACTAACATGAATTTTGATTAAGCAAAATCCAAGAAACAGCGAAAACTCGCCGCCAAGCGCCAAAAGGCCCTCGAGGCCAAGCTCCTCGCCGAGGGCAACCTCGAGGCCCTCGCGCCAAAGGTGCCGCTGCAGCAGCAGTCCATCAACTTGCCCGGCGACAAGAACGGCAGCGTCCTCGACAACATTGCCGCGGCGGACAAGCGGGAGGAGCTGCGCAAGGCGATGCGCAAGGAGAGGAGGGCCACGATCAAGGAGTCCAACTACCTGAAGTCGATGTAAAAAAAAAAGAAGAAAAAATTGTATCAACAGGAAAAGCGGGGGTTGGTTATATAGACACTTTGTACAATACACAACAAACGAAGAATTTTCAAAGACGAGGTTTAAACACCGGAAAAGTGTTTGGCGTAGTCTCGTTCATGAAAAGCCAGGCCGGGTCTGCCCAGGCTCTCCCCAGCAGAAATATAGTGGTTTCCTTGCATGGCTTATGACCAAGAATGAACATCTCGCAAATATGAGTCTCACAAACACAGGGGGCAAGTTTTTTATATATATATATATATATATATATATAGTGATGTGTGTATAACGTAGGTCC
>MDJU01000828.1:0-12706 GCA_001721665.1 Trichoderma pleuroti | reverse complement strand
CCCCAGATGGGACCGTGAATGAAAAAATCGTAGTCGTTTTGTCTGATAGCTAGTCAAACAGGTGGTAGTTTTTGGTGGTTAGGCACCCAAAAGGTGGGGTACCTGTAGGTGTAGGAGGGAAGCTTGTCGCAGAGGCGTTCAGATTGGCAGGCCAAGTCAAGGAAGCCAATAAGTTTGAAATTAAAATACTCTCGCTAGGGCGGGAAGCTCAATTGGAGAAGCATCCCATGGTAGATGTGTTGGAAATACTTGCAGATACATTAACTGAGCAAGGCCAGCTTGACGAAGCCAAGGAGCTTTGGAAGAAAATTCTTTCTCTACAACAGAGTGCATTCGGGGAGAAAGCTCTCGAGACGGTTACGGCAATGCAGGGGCTTGCTGGAGCTCACGTTTTAGCAAAAGAATTCAAAGAAGCCGAGGAGCTTCAGTTAAAAGCCCTGGCATTTCTTCGTACGACGTATGGAGACACCAATGAGCACACAATAGTCGCACTGAAGCGCGCTGCTGAAATTTACTATGCGCAAGATTTGACTGAGAAGGGCAAAGAGTTTCGGGAAAAAGCTATATCATTGTTGCTGGAATTGTTTGGCAACAATCCTCCACCCAGACTATTGCTCCACCTTGAAGCTGTCACCACCGCAAGCCTAGAAATGTAACATCCATCAAAGCATATTTTACTCCAAAGAGATATATCAAAGTACCATTTATCAAGGTGAAAACTAACAAAATAAGTTCATGTTTACGACGCCGACGGCAACGCCAATTAAAACAACATCTATCAAAGCAATGTCTGTCAAATGAGCGTCTATCAGATCTACGTCTATTTATAGGACATGTATTAAAGAAATATCAATTGAAGGTACGGTTATGGATACATGGTTTATTAAAGCGACGGGCATCAAAGATTTGTCTAGCTGGTATAGATTTTATGAAACGATTATAACCTGCGTATGTAATTACAAAAACCTCTATACAAACCATATCTGTGTTTGAGACTTCTACAAGACCTCATCAACCGTAATGTTACGTTTTGTGAAGTCTTCTCTGTGTACCTGAGCGGACGAAATGTATATATTAGACATTTTTCATCTTATTATTTTAGGATGACCGTCAGTTGGAAGTAAGTTCCGCGTGGTCATCCTCTCAGACAATGTCAAAAAATTTACATCTAAAGAGCTTTACACCAGCCTGAGTAAGTGACTCTGCCTAGTCATCAATCCCCCATATCGAAACTTCATGGAATGCAAAAGCATCGAGGGCATCGGCAGCAGCTCCCTCGCTGCGCAGACTCGCATTATAACGCAGGCCAACTCTTGTGCCATAAACCTTTTAGATAGGTCATGTAGGTAGTCAACAATGACCTAGATACAGCTATGCAAGTACCTATGTATTTCACTAATTTTTGCATCATGGAACAAGGAATGACAACAAAATCAAAACTTATTATTCGCGAAATATTAATGAAAAAGGACTCGCAACTACCATTCCGACACACGCAACACAATAGTGCCTCGATTTCACAGCCATTCTTCCTCAAACTTGGATTGTTGAAAATATGAGTTGGTTATTGCCGAGGCATCAATGTCCCGTCCATCTCGGATTTTCTTGTCAATCCCAGCAAATTTTTCTAATAAGATGTAATCTTTGCTCTCTTTTGCTAACATCTCGTTGAGATGTTTCTTTATGGTCGTATTCTTGTATGTTGTCTGGCTAACATACTGGGAACTTATCGGACGGTTGCTTTCTGAATGATATTTCCAGGGATCATCTTTGGCAATTCTATCGCATGACAAGATCAAAGAACTCAGGCCTGCAGTGATGGCTGTGGCAACAGAACTTCCTGAAATATGGTTCTCAGAGTCCAAAAAAGGAACAAGCCCTGCCGCTACCGACTGACCTGGGACTTTATATTGAAACGAGCTCGTATCACTTTGGGGTCCGGGGCGAAGTACTTTCCCATAATCGTCGCAAGCGGTAATCGTAATAGTACTAGAATAGCTTGCCGGATATGTGGTGGAAACGGCGAGGCCTTCGTCATTAGTACTGCAAAGTAAAACAATCCCAAGTTCGGCCGCGTCATTGCAAGCGCGTCTAAGTTCATCAGTTTCTTCCGTTAGGATGAAACTCATCGAAATAATGTCAACATTTTGAGAAATTGCCCATCGAATTGCCTTCGTAATGGAGACACTAGGAGTTAACCTCTTATTCAGACCACTTGAATGAGAAAGATATGGATTGGACATACTCTTGTAACACTTGTAGGCAAGCTTCCCTCCTACATCTACAGGTACCCCACCTTTTGGGTGCCTAGTCACCAAAAACCCTCACTCTGTTTAACTAGCTATTAGATAAAACGACCTTACTTTTTATTTTTACGGTCCTATCTAGGGCCTTTGGAGAGATGGAAATATTTATAAACCTTCTGGACCCTTAGAATAGACTGAACTCCGTTACCCCCGGACCTGTAATAGCCCCCTAACTTTAGAAAAAAGTAACCTTCTTTAGCCTAAGAATAGGAGAGGTTATAGTCTTCCCCTTTACCCCTAAGAAGAAAAGATGCTTTAGAGAAGCCCTTGGCGTAAATAAAATGCCTTTGCTTAGCTTTAATAGAGTAAGACTGAGTATAGCGGCGACGGCAACTGCGGCGTAAACTGCCTTAAGAGGCTTTATTGCCTTTATCTTTAATAGTATAAAGGGAATTATTAACTTAAATAAAAAAGGGAAACCCCTTACTAGGAATAAAATTATAAGCTAAATTAATGAAATTAATGTATAATAATGGGCTAGATAAGACGTAGTATTAAATATAGCTATAGCTATTAACTTTTATTTATTATAATATACCTTCTAGCTCTCTTTAGCAGTAGTAGAATAAGTCTGCTTATGCCTAAATACCGTTTTTAAAAACTTCGTTGCCTCTTATATTAACCCTAAGGGAGATTTAAAGACCCTAAGAAACTGGGCAGTAAAGAAAAAGCTGCCTAACTAACTAAGATAGCGTTAGCTAATATACCCTATAATAAGAAAAATAAATTAAATGCCGCTAGGTCTTTTACTATAGCGGGAGCCCTTACGCCTACTGAAAAAGTAGGTTAGAAAGCCCCTAGGGTTATGTGGGTATAGATTATGTTATAAGAAAATATTTATAATAAAAACCTTTAGAGGGGAATTAATAACCTAAAGTATTCCTTTATAAGTGGCAGAGGGCTGGCCCCTGCTATTAATAGAAAGAATATAAATAAATTTAATAAACCTAAGGAGAGCCTTAATAATTGTATTTTTATTTAAGTTCCCTTAGATTATATATGGAGAAAGCTGTTAGCTATTAGGGCTAGATAGGAATTAATTAAGATTTTAAAGCTTATAAGTAAGGATATTACTTACTTCTAGGAGGTTTAATTAGGCTTTGCCCTTAGAGGTAAAAATTAAGAATATTAGAAATAAAATTATTATGCTTTAGCCGGTAGTAGAGAATAACGGTTTAAAAATTAAAGAAGTATACTTATAGAAGGTTTTTCTTATATGCGGCGTGTTAAAGATATATATTGATATAAGCAGGACCTACCCTATAGATGCGTTAATCCTAGAGGAGGTATGTATTAGGGCAGGGGCTAAGGGCCTACCCGTCTCCTGCTGTAAAGTTAACTTTAGGGAGTCCTTTAATATATACAGCTACTTTATCTTCTTTAATAAAGATGTTAAACCCGGCTTTAAACTCTTTAGCAGCTCCCTTCCGGTAGAAATCCGGGTCTAACCCTTCTGAGTTACTTAATACTTCTGGTGCCTTAGATTTTATAACCTATGGAACTGCACTAGGACTGAAAGATGCTGTAAATATAGTAAATTATCTTTTAGATATAATAATATTACGTTAAACTACCTATCTTTTCTGTAGTATGTTAATTATAATGGCCCTTATATAGTAGACTTTTTAAAGTACCCCGCCAGGCCGGTTGTTAAAAATAGAGAAAAGGTATAAGTTACTAAAAGCTAACTTTAGGTAATCTAGGAATTAGGCTAGTAGGAATATATTAAAGCTAACCTACTTAAACTAAAGCTTACCCCTGCCTTAATATTTAACATAAAGAAAGTGCTAAACCTAGGAGCCTGCTTAAGCTCCTGCCTGTAATTATTAATCTTTAGTTTAGCGCTACTCTTCCTCCTTTAAGCTTTAGCTAAAAAAGTTATAGTTAAGGTTAACTTAGATAAGGAAGACTTTTATAAGAAGATCTCCCCTGCTAAGTTAGCAGTTTATATAGCTAGCCCTAATATTAAAGAAGAAAAAGGAGCTGGAGGAGATAAATATATACTTAACGCCTCCCTTAGAATTAATAAATTACTTAATGTAAGTTTATAAATAATAGGCCCTGTTGTAGCTGCTAGAGAAATACTAGCTTTAAAATCTTTTAAGCTAACGTTAGGAAGAATAGTCTATATTAGGATATTACCCTGTTGCTAATATAAGAAGGTAGTTATAATATTATATTAATCTAGGAACCTTATGCTAAGTAGGATAGGGTATTAAATAGGAGATAAACTAAAAATTACCTTAGATATTAAGCTTATAACCCCTTAAATAGTTAAAGAAATACTAAACCCTTAGTTTTTATATTTATTAAAATCTTCCTAAACCTCCTTAGTAAATAACTCTCTCCCCTAGGCCTAGAGGATAGCTATATATATTAGATAGAGGTATATAGATATATTATTATTAATATTTACTAAAAAGCTTTAGTAGACTTAGTTATAAAGACTCTTATTAAATAAAGCCCTCCCCCCCTTTACTTTATTATTATAGGTAACTTTAATATCTTCTACTAGCTATAAAACTTAGGCAGAAGTGTAAACCCTGTAGATAATAAAATAGTAGAGTAGGCTAAGAAGTATAACCTCCTCCTAGCCCTAGTAGATATACTTACTTAATACTTAGGAAAATATATTAACCTAGTCTTTATAAACTACCCTGCGGTAACTAGGGTTAAATACGCCTTTAACATAGGATTAGATTATTATATAGTAATTATAAACCTACTTAACCCCCTTAGGATAACTCTAGGGGTAAGGAAAAAATATATTCTGTTAGAGTGTTAAAAAAACTTTAGATAACTTATATACTCTTTTGCCTAAACCTTTCCTTTAGTTAACTTAATTTTGCTGTCTAGGACTAACTTAGATAAGTGCGCTAAGGCCTTATAGGACCTTTTTAGATAAATTATAGAAGCGGCCGGTAAGACTAGGCACTAAAACGGCTATAGTACACCGTAGTAGTTAAAGAAGTATAAAGCAGCCTATAAAGCCTATAAAAAAGCAGTAGACGGCTCCCCCGCTTAAAAGAAAGCCTGTAAGACCCTTAAAGATATTATACGCTATAGTAAATAAGCCTATTAGGATAAGATTATAGCAGAAGCTAGTGCCACTAGAAATATTTAGTTAATAGCTAAGTAGCGTAAGGTAATAGACTGCTTTTAACTACCCCCTTAGTAGACGGGATAAGAGTATTTTAACCCTATGGAAAGAGCTATCTTCCTTAAAGATAAACTCCTTAAGCGAAAGATAATAGAGGAAGATATCTTAAACCTATAGGAAGAGGACCTTTTTATTAATAAAAACATCCTCTAGGATTAAATAGTAATAAAATTAAAAGTTAAAAAAGCTACGACGGGGTTAGGTAATACTGCGCCTGAAGTAGATAGTATATTAGTTGCCCTTTTATAATTAGCCTAGCCTGCTATTAGTAAATATATTATTAACCTCTTCTATAGATACTTAATAATAGGGTATTACCTACTCTTTTTCTGAAGTGCGGAAATTACTATTATCCTTAAACCTAAGAAGTTAAAAAAAGTGTATATTATATATAAAGGCTATAAATCTATCTCCCTACTCTTTTATATAAGTAAAAGCCTTAAGAGACTTCTGGCTAAAAGGGTTTTCCTCTTAGTAATAGAATATAAAATATTATTAGAATAATACTTTAGGGCCCTCTTAAAGAGGTCTATAATAGACTTAGTTACTTATCTGCTATATAATGCTAAGGTTGCCTTAGTATAAGGCCTTATTATCTTCCTCCTTATATTTAATATCTCTGGCGCCTTTAATATAGTAATATATAACTGCCTAATATATAAACTTAGAGAATAAAGGTGGCCCCCTTTTTTTATAAAATAAGTTAATTCCTTTATAAGTAACTATAAGGCCTTTATTTAAAACGGCTATAGAATTACCCTTCCGGAGACGGAGCTAGAGTGTAAAGCCCTATAAGAATCCTTTATCTCCCCTATTATCTTTATACTTTACTTTTCCCCTAGCCTAAAGCTAAATAACCTTAATACCTGCTTTAGGTATATAGATAATATTAGTATTATAGCAGTAGGAGCTAATATTAAGGAAACTGCCTGGAAGCTTTAGTAGAAACTAAAAGATATTTTAAATTAGGGTAATAGGAATATAGTCTTCTTTAACTTAGATAAGGTTAAACTTATATACTTCTATAGAATTAGAACTTAAATTTATAATGAGGGAGTAGACTTTAGAGGGAAGACTATAGCCCCTTAGGATTTAGTCCGCTGGCTAGGGATATACCTAGACTTATGGCTTTTATTTAAAAAGTATTTTAGGATTATAAAGGGAAAAGCTTTTAAAGCGGCTAACTTCTTAAGATTTTTAAATAAGATATAAAAAAGATTTTTATTAGATATAGTAGCTATGGCGGCTAAGGCTTATATTGCCCCTGTAGCCTTATATAGGACAGAGGCTTTCTAGCCTAGTGAAAATAAATAAAGTATAATAAATCTAAATAGATAAGTAGGAATAGGTTTAGCGGAATTAATTATAATCCTAAAGCCTTTATTTAAGGCAGCGGCTAAAGTAGTTATCCCTGTCTAAAAGATGATTAACCTCCTTATTATATATAGAGAATTAGGAGTCCCCCTAGCGTTAATATAGGTGGTATAAACTAGACTCTGTATAGCGGTCTGCTTTATAGGCCTAAATAGGAATTACTTAGTTAGTAGATATATTAATAAGAAACTTTTTCTTAGGATTTCTCTTACTTAGCTATAATATATTGTAGCTTTTGTAGGAAAAATAGTCTGACCCTCCCTTTTTACTAAGAATAATAGAGTTATTTAAGCAGGCCTAGACTTTAGAGGCTTACTAAAGTTAGAGGCAGCGGAAAAACACCTAAAGCTTTTTAATAGCCTCCTTAGGTCTACCCTCCTTATATACTTAAATAAGTCTTAGGATAAATAAGGTAATATAAGATAGGGAGCTATTATATATTATAATTTTAAAAGAATTATAATATACAGCCCCCTTGCTAATGCAGAGGTTTATGACGCTAAGGTAGTAGGTGCTTTTAAAGTAATAAAGTTAGCTAAGGCTTATGTCCTTAAAAACCTAGATATTTAAGAAATCCTACTTTTCTTAGATAACTTAGCAGTAGTAGATAGGATACTAGGGCTAACCCCTGCCTTATCCTAAGGAGTCTATATAGGCCTATATTAAATCGCCTAGAGATTACTTTTATAAGTAATTATAAGGGTGGCCTAGGTCTTAGGCTATAAAGATATATTAGGAAATAAAAAAGCTGATTAATTAGTAAAGGAGGGTTTAAAACTCCCTTGCCTATTAAGAAACTACTTTACTATTACCTTTATTAAGAGGTAGGTAAAAAAGAAATGTAGGGAAATATAAGATGATAACTAAAATGATAATTACCTAGAGTTTTATAAAGTTAGTAGATAGAGCCTTTATAAAGCTCCCTTTATGCCCCTAGAGCTATATCTCTTATGCCTAATTCTGTATTAGTTACTAGCTGAAAAATTTAAATATAGGGACTTTATAGAATATTACGAGAGATTTAGATATAACGCTAGGCCTAACTGTAAGTGCGGTAAGCTAAGGATATAAGGGCACTTTATGAAGTATTATATAGTGGCCCCCTTCCTTCTTAATATATTAGAAAAGGAGGCGTACTTTAGAACTACCTATATTAAATACCTCCTTAGCGACGGGGGGTATAAGGATTTTCAGAAACTTATAGAGGAAATAAGCCTATATGGCCCCCCCCCTATAGAGATAAATACGTAGAATAAGATTAATACTCCCCCCTTTTTTTTCCTTTATTACTTTAAAACGTAGCGAATACTTAATTTAAACTTAACAGCTCCTACTGTCCTAGTGCCTAGATAAGGACTTATGTAACTAGTTTACTTAGTGGACGTTAATAATAAAATAAATAAACAAACAAGTAACACTTATAGGCATTATTCCAGCCCTGCCCTCCGTAACCTTGGCCACGTAGAGGTCGCACGATGGATCGATGGCACATATTAAATTCGCCATCTGCGTTCCATGTGGATTGGACGCGAATAGCCATGGGCTAACTCGATGACTGTACTCCACGAAAGACTTGCCGCCCTTAATGCGAGACCACAAGGTCTTGTGGTTTTCTGTTTCTTCTCTAACATTTGACTTGGCATCATTAGTCAAACCCTTTGAGTGTTTGCTTTGGTGATTCACGTGTGAATTCCGGAAGGTGCCGTTATTTGATAATTTGTCGAATGTATTTGCATGATTTGGATGGTCTCGAAGATTCTCAGCTCGTGGCGTGATGCTGAGAACGCCATTATCGATCAGTGCAACCTTTATTGGCCTAAATGTATATCCTTCGTTCTCTCTTAAGTCATGAACATAGTCTCGATAGCTTTTTATAAAACGAGACAGTTTAGGGACAGCTCGTTTGGATCTGGAGGCAATTAAGCGTCAGTAGTGGACTATACGGCGATCACATCTGCACAGAGACGACGCTTACATATCCTCTAGGCCTTCTAGCCTCATTTGCGCAGGATTCCATGAATCAGGCCAACACTTCAATCTTAGCTTCTCTCGGTCATTTTGCTTCCTCTTCTTGTTTATATCGTTCACCAAGGCTTCAAATTCTTGTCTGATGAATTGAGTTGTAGAGTAGCAAGTCTCCTTTGTCATCAAGTCCTTGCGCACAAAAGTCAGTCATTTAAAAAACAAAATTCTCAGTAGCAATCTCCAAACCTGTATGATATGAATCTCAAGCTGTGTAAGCTAATCCACATCGCTGATTAGCACATTTAAAACCCGAATTATGAACTCTATACTCACATTTGGAAGCGTCAAGATGCCCTTCTCGCTCGTCCAATGGCTGATAGCCGCTCTCTTACCACTTGCGTATAAATGAAGCTCTTTAATCCTCTCTTTTGTTTCTTGGTCAGGGAGCACAGTAATAGAGAGATCTAGGAACCGCCAATTGAGAACCTGGACTTGAAACAACTTCACGTAGTTTCCTATCTTGGCTTCGTTGTGTGGGTTCACAAGTCTGTCCGGCACTATGAGTTCGATTATCTCACGAACCTTTTTATCGTTTCTTAGCCAGTCGAGGATAAGAAAAACTTCTTCGTGCTCATAATGAACATTGTCACCGAATATTTCTTTCTCATCAACTTTCGCGTCCAAATTAGGAAACTCGGCGTACTTTAGAGTATGCTCGTAGGACAACAGATCTGCGTTGTCTTGGTGACTGATGAGTGAATGTACAAAATCAGACACTGGATACTTCTTCGAGTTGAAACGGGAGAGGTCAAAGCATAGTTCGTCAACTGCAAACGATTAAACTCTGCCAGGTTGTTGGGGTTGAGTCATTATTCATGATAAACTCACCATGTTCTACATTGCAAGGTCGCTCGGCGGGCTCATTATTATTTCTGTGATTTTACCGTATGATACAAGGGATAAACGTACCTTCCGAGTCTCGGAAAATTTCCAAGAGCCGCTGCATCTTCAAAGCTGGGTCACCTTTGATGATTCTGGTGACCAACATCTCGCGAATGTTGCGATTGGCCTCGCTCTGTAACTCCTCCATGCTTCGACGTCGCCCAGTAGCCAAGTAGTTGTTATGCCAAAGAGCATATTTTTTCGCGATTAGTTTAAAAACTGACTCCGGATATTCATCCATGAACATCTTTACAAACTCAGCGTTTTGGCATTGGACAGCGTTATGAAGAAATCCAGAGATCTCTGGCTGGATGTTCTTATTTCTGCTCTCCCACGCACGCCTCAAATTGAGTTGGATAATTTTCTTGACAACCTCGTCATTGAGATCCTCCTTCGTTGGAGCATAGCTGATCCGCGCGCAGACGACCTTCATATAGCTCTCAGGTTCCTCTCCTTGCTTTGGCGTATTTTTACGTAAATGCTCCAGCGCCAAAAGAATATTTTCAGCTGTAATAAACTCCTTTCTTAAGTCCTCGTATTCGAAGAAGGCGTCCACAATGCCATCATTCCCTTCCTCCAAGCTTTTCTTAAATGTGATTATCGGTTGGGCTGATTGCGATATCTGGATTATATCGGAGAAGAATTTTAACGGTTTCTAGCCCGCTTTTATTTATCGCGGCGAGACCAAGAGCAGAAAGAGAATCCGAATGGTTCGGCTTTGGCTGCTGTAGAATCTTGAGGAATTCTTGAGGACCCCAGCCGCCACCCGTGGTGGAAAGGAGGCTGTTTCCCCGGTTCAACATATGCGCAATTATCTGGGTGCGTCCATCTTCGGCAGCAGCGTGAAATGGCGTTGTTTTTTTATTCCCGCCGTATGAATGATTCGCCTTGCACCGCTGTATCACACTCTCTCGGCCCCAACCACGAATGAAATTCGTGGGTTGGAGACTCTCAAACGATAGATGTGGTGCTATATCCAATATGATGCGAATGATTCGGAAATTTGGATTGTTCATGTCGCTGCTGTCTTTTTGTGTAGGCGTTATATTTTCGGATGATGCCGGTTCACACTTCTCCACAGCACTTATGAGAATTAACCAGAGTATGCAGTCGTCTATACTCTTGTCCTTCTCATTTTTAAGATATTTTTTGATCTGGTTTTCTGTTTCGTTTAGTATTTCCCCCTGTCCTTTGTCTGGATCAACAAAAATACGGCTGTTGATCTCAGTGTATATGGTATCGGCCAGATTGTTCAAGTTGTGTCGAAGGCCCTTCAAGCTTTTCAACTTTTCGTTCATTTCCTTTTCAAAGGGTTCCATTCTTGAGTCTTTTGACTTGGGTATGGGACCGTAATCTATAGATGTTTCTGGAATGTCGCTGGAGACGGTTTCGGGCATCGCAGGCTGGTTAGGCATAATCGTCACAGTTTGGGTGATATTGAAGGTTCGATTTTTCAAGCCTGTAAGTGATGAACATTTAATAATACGAACCATCAACGACCAAATTCGCGGATTCGTTGCAGACATATTGCTTTTTTTTTTAATAACATGGCAGTCTCCGAGGTCTTATACACGAAAACCATAAAGACGTCCAATGTAGCACCAGGCATTACCAGTGTTACACTTTGAAGTGGTCCTTGGGCATTTATCTCATCATAGTGTGAATATACGGCTTTTCATACTGAGTACTTAATAGTTATATTAAAGGACCTAATGTAAGTATCCTATCAGTTACCGAACATTCATCTCATTGGCTAAGCATCTACATGCCAAGTCTGTCATATCTCAAGACCGCCAGCCACGTCCTTTTTCCAACGGTTTCTGCTGCAACGCGATAATCTTAGAATCTTGCTCGAGCTTCTAGCTGGGCCATCCGCTCCTCTAATTCTGTCAGTTGATTTGGGTCAATGTTCGCCATCGAGCCTGGGTCATTCCAACCAACAACCAAGGGAGGAGAATTCAGCTGCGGCAGTGACTGGATAGTTTCGGCCGCGACTGGTATGACTGGCTCTTCAGCTAGGGTTGCCGTCTGAACCACCGTTTCCTTGGAAGCTAGCGAGCTTTTTGATTGACTATCCTCGGCAATGTGCCTTATAGTCGTAATGGTACCTGGCCTCTCGATAATGGTAGTTTCGATTTGATAATTTGGAACCCATTTCATATCCAACGTGGATCTGTTGCTTGCACATCGCAATGTGTCTAGATTTTTGAGATCAATGCATTTCATTATGTCTTTGCCCTCATAATAACATAGCTGATTGACCCATGGAGTTACCTTGAAAGGCTTGGTTCTGTCTGGATCGAGACCAAAGAACCTCCTTTTTTTATTTTTTAAAGTCCTCCATAGTGCCCACTCGAGTGTTGATCTCAAATCTTGTTAGGTATGGTTCTGCCGTTGGTCGCGATAAGAGAACTGCAACCCACAGCTCCTGGTCAACACCCGCGTTCTCCAAGTTGTTCTGGTTAAGAACCCAAGTCACACCGTTCCGATTTCCCGTCTTTTGGCTTATCATCGAGTTGGAGCGCCCCTCATTGAAGGCCGTTCGGTCCCAAGACACTGCATTTTCGCTGCTCCAGCTACCAGTTGCACTAGTCACAGAATAACCGACTTCCACGCTGCCTTCTCTCTTGCCAGACTTCGTATGACGGGCCACTGTCTTGTTCCATCTCGTCATTGCATGAAATGGCGCCCATGCTTGAACTTGGGGTTCGTTCACACCGCTCTCTTCAATATCTTCGAAAATCAGCGACGCCTTCACAGCGCTGCCGTTAAATCAATTAAATTAAATCCGGTACCCGGATTTAATTAATTAATAGAAAATAAAGGCATTATTTAATTAATTTAATTAATTAATTAAATATTTAATAGATTTAATATAATAAAAAAATTAATTTATAAATAAAGGTATTATTATTAATAGTCCTGGGTAAAGTTACTAAGTAAAATAACACCTTTATAT
>MDJU01000827.1:0-12763 GCA_001721665.1 Trichoderma pleuroti | reverse complement strand
ATCAAGCAGCATGGAGTACGTGACGGACACCTTTGATCTGATTTCATTCTTTTCTTTGCCGCCCCTAGACTCTCTCGACTTTGACGGCCGGCTAACGTGAGGCATAGGGCCGAGCACCTACACTACCCCAACGCCCTCCGCAGTCCGCGGCGCCTGACAACGGGTATTCTCAAAACTACTTCTCCAGGCATCACAGCAACCACCGGCTGCCCGAACCCATCGAGCTGACCAGCCGGCTGGAAGAGGCGCGGTCGTCCGCAAAACTACTGGAGCAGCTTGTCATCAACACACCGGCAGTGGAGTTGCTTGAGAACGAGCTCATCAGGGAGTTTTCCAACCGATGCCTGAGTGCTTCGAGGAGCATCCAAGGCTACATGGTGTCGACCGATCCCGCGCCGGACAATGACACCATGGAGAGCCTCATCGACACCAACGAGCAGCTGCAGACTGCGCTTAGCCAGCACCAACGTGCTATACTTAGCGCCCGAAAACAGCTGGGTCTTAATGAGCGATCCGAGAACCCATCGCCTGCGCCCGAGCAGCAATCACTTCACGGCTCCAACGGCGTTCAGGGATGGCAGGTCCCCAATGCCGCGGCATCGTCGTCCAGATCCAGCCCCGCGCCCCCTGTCAATGTCTCGGTTGGCAACGGAAAGGGCAAAGACACCGACCTCTACAGCCCTCCGTCCCATCCTCCGCCAAACAGTGGCAAGCAGCTGGACCCGGGCCGCGGCCGGGCTCCTCCCCCGGAGTCCGCGCCTCTGGAAGACCCATTCAGTGACCCGCAACCAGGTGGTGCCGGCTCCAATGGTCATCTGGCCGTCATGGACGAGCCTTTCCACCCTGGCTTCGGATTGAACAGCCACCGGGATGGCTCGTCAACACATGGCACCACTGGGTCCGGCGTCGCTTCCGAGAGCCATTCGACACACAATCTACAGCCTGACTACCAAGTTTCAGACGACGAGGACCTTTACACTTCTCCTCCAAAGAGCAACAAGGAGCCCATGTATCGATACTGAGTGAGCGGATTGAGAGTGAATTGGGAGTAGAGGAACAGGGATTTATGCACTACTATTTAGGCAGATGGGTATTCACAGAAAATCGCAGGAGCCTTTGTTTGGAAGAGGGAGGATTTCTTTTTTTTTTTTTTTTTTTGGTTTTTATATACATTTCCCAGCACTTGACGGTGCTAGTTTAGTAGGCATCGTCTCGCGACAAGTCTTTTCTTTCGTTTCAGATAACCAGAATCGTTTGCTATTCCCCCCCCCCTGCTTATGACGAAATACCACTGCTACATTGAGCAAGCGTGAGAGCGATATCTTTTTTGCATTTAGTCTATACAAATTCGCAATTTGGCAAGTCAAAGTAGCGTCGCGTTGATAGTTTGTTACCATCAAATCACGTTTGTTGCTTGAGTGACGCTGAATCTGATGTCCCCTTGTCAAACTCGGTCAGATCCATCTTGGACAAGAAGTGCATGGCATTCAATCTATGGGCGATACGTGATGATTGTAGTATTTGGCCGAAATTCAGGCTACGTGACTGACATGGATGGATTTGACCTAGTCGCCTTTAGGGGCTTGCGGTAGGTGCTGTTAAAGGTAGGCGAGCGAAATCTGGGGATGCGAGCGAAATCGAAGATGAAGCTCCTCTAAATTGATAATATTAGATTCTCTATAAAGAATTGAGTGTATAATATGTTTGCAACACTGTAGAAGATTGACGGCGTGTCTGCTGTAGTCGATTTATTGCTTGATTGATATAAAAGTCACATGGAAATGTTTTGAGGCCTCAATAGGATCAAACGGTACAAAATCTGGGTGTCTTGATTCTGCCCTCGCGGGCTGGCCACCGCATGCCAAACAACAACCACACTCCTCTCCGTGTATCAGTTTCTCCCTCCTTCACCATCCTTCAAAATTCAGGCCCGAATCATTGACATCCATCGCATCGTCATGGCCATGTCTGAGATTTGTTTCTTGCCCGCATCTCGAATTTGCACGGCTTAGAGCACCTTTTCTGCGCCCGCAAAGTCCGAACCGGATTTTCGAGTAACTTCCCGTGCAGGATGCTGAAGCCTAGGGACAAACTTTCTATGTACGTTGCCTGTTGGATCTATGGATTTCCCTGGTTATTCTACTTCTATTTCCTCTTCTAACATGACTCGAAAGCAGACCAGCCATCAATTGTCATCTCAGCTGACGGTGAATTCCAATGGCATCGCCGCGAGTCGACGCTGGTCCGCCTTTGACGAACCACTTGGATTACACATCACGATAATCTAGAAGCTACTTGTTCAGATGTGTACTGTGCTTCGCTGTCTCCCAAGCAAGTAGTGCTGCTGCATTTGGACTATTTTCACCATGGATATCGGCGAGGCTTACAAGATAGTTCCGCTCAACATCATCCATCTTTTGGCAGTAAGTATGCCAGGAGTCCTCAAGATAGTAGTCATGAGTACTAATGCTAATGAATGATCTGCTTTTGCTACAGAAAAAGGCACGATTGTTTGCTCCTACTTAATATCATCACCCACCGAGAAATCCTCACCACGGGCACGCGCAATACATATCCATTGATCACTCCGAATACCAATCTATTCCATGTTTGCATCATGCACGACCAGAACAGCAGTAAATCAGAGTCTCCGGCCAACTGCTGGCAGGAAAATATAGCAAAATATCTACTTCGCAGGAGTTGCTCGGGGGTTTCCAAGATCTGCTTCTTCACCTCCTTTCCCAACGAGCTAGAGGGAAATCTTGAATCTCTCTTGCTGGGAAAATACGAGAAGGTTCTAGGTAAAATTCTTGCAAGAAGGAAAATTTCAACGACGCCACGGCAGCGCACTCTGTCATCTCTTGAGGCTACTTTATCCCCAAAAAGGAGACGCCCTTCAAAGAATGAACAGTACTGCGCAATAACTTCTTCAATACCCACGAAATTAAGAACCAGTGGCCTGGACTTGGGCCTTTATCAACGCCATCTCTCTGTGGCGCCCGCGACGCCATAGAAGCTAATATTAGATCGAACGATATGGCTTCCTCCCAACCGCTGGATGTCCCATGATAGGTTGAGGATAGCAGAGACATGAATGCCCATTCGCAGGAATATGCTGTATGCTGATGGAGAAATAGGTGCTCCCTTTCAATTCAACCATCTGACTCGCTGTCATATAGCCCCATCCATGATTCAAGACGTGATTTCTGAGAGATGGGGATCCAACAGCTCCATCATACAAGGGCAAGAGTTAATTTCCAACCAACGACACTCAAATCCATATACAGTTTATACTAGCGTCAAATAATGTTGAGTACTAAAGGCTATCCGCCATCCAGCTGCTGTTAGGTATTTGTTTATATTTACCGTTTACTGCCATTTCGTCGGGTTGGTCAAGGCAGCCCTGAGCCAGCCCTGAGCCAGCCCTGTCTTTGCCCTTCTTCATATATTCCTGCGAGAATACTGCATGCTATGCATTTTGTCCTCTTCTTGATGATACTGAAATTGCGATATCTAGCAACACGACATGTTTACTAGGAATCTCATTGCAGCCAGCATTGTGGCTATATCGACCCTTACACCTACAACCATCGGCAACGCAATCGCTTCCAGCCACTTTAGATGCATTTCGTCCCCCACTGACGAGTTACTGGATATTTCCAAACGACTTGCTCAAGAAGCGGCCGTTGACCGAAAATTAGGGAGAAGGGCTACCCAGGAGATTGGTATTAGTGTATATGCACACATTGTGGCAAGCTCGCAGAATGAGACAGATGGATACCTCAGCGTAAGTCGCATCCCATTCTTCCTCCTCCGATTCAGGTCTTCCCGAGCTCCTTTATCTACCCCCCCCCTGGAGTCTTGCCATGGTCCAACACTAAAGCAACGGATAGGATGAGACTATCCACAGCCAGCTACAGGTTCTAAGCACCGATTACCAGCCGGCCAATATATCCTTTACCCTAAAAACCATAGACCGAACCATCAACAAGACGTGGGCCAATGGCACCCATCTTGAGCTCATGTGGTATTCTGTTCGTAATGGCAGTTACAATGACCTGAACCTCTGGTTCATTCCCACGTTCGATACCCTTGGGCTTTGTACAGTGCCTACCGCGGACGACAACCTTGATGTGGCCCTTGTGCAAGACGGCTGCACCATTCGCTCAGATACTGTCCCCGGTGGTAGCTTGAACCACTACAACCTCGGCAAGACACTCACGCACGAGGTTGGCCACTGGTTAGGACTCCTACATACTTTTGAAGGGGGATGCGACGGCGACGGCGACTTCGTTGATGATACGCCTGCGCAGGCGTCTCCCTCGAATGGATGCCCTGAAGGGAGAGACTCTTGCCCTGACAAACCAGGTCTGGATCCAATCCACAATTTCATGGATTATTCGTACGAGTATGTCCAGAATATTGCCTCTACTCTCGAGGCTCTTTGTTTAGGTGGTTCATACGACTAACTTGACTACATAGCTCCTGCTACAAAGAATTTACGCCTGGTCAAGTGGATCGAATGAGGAGTGTTTGGGCTGCATATAGAGAATGGGCAGCACACGACCCATATATGTAAACTATTCCATTGTGTAAAGGCGAGATTTTATAATACCAGTTTAGAACCTGTGGGATAAAGATAGAGCGGATGGTGGAGTTATTGGGGGGTGACATCTCTTTGTATGGAGAGGAATCGATATTAACCAAAACTATATCTAGATGCGCCCGGTATTTGCCAATATACTACATTTACGCCTCTACTCATCTACGAGTCTTAACATGGGCCATGGCATCTTGCAATCTTTACCACTTTACCACGCAGTGGCCGAAGAATGCACAAAGAATAACTGTTCGAATGGACGCTCTGGTTGAGAAATAGGGGCTAGCTGCCACCTGCCACCCACTACAAACACTGTAACAAACGGACACACAAAAACAAAACCCTACAACAAAGCCAAGGCTTTGACAAATTTCTTTCATTGTCCTGTGAAATTCACCCACACCGGAAATTTGTGTCTTGATCGGCTCATAAAAGCACGAGAAGCTCATATGTCTGTCTCTCCTTTACCCATCACCTTTTCCTTGGATACATATCGAGGCGAAATACGAAGCCAACCATCCATTTCCCCATATCTCTCGCCAGTGCTCTGTTATCACTCGTTTCTAACTTGTCATTTCATACAGACAGCCAGACGAGATGCCCAAAAAAATTGCCGAAAAGCGAGATACCACGCAGATCGTGCACGACTCGGTGCAAATGATGATGAAACTGATAGAGGACTTGGGATTCAAACCGCCAGATGGCCACCAAGACGATGGAATGGAGATGGACCAAGCAGGGACAGCCACCCCCCGCGACGAGAGACTCGCCAACATATACCAAGGCTATCGCGACCTGGTTGAGCACAAGAACAGGCTGGACAAGACCCTCGCCTCGATGGAAAAACAAAAAGCCGAATTGAAGGAGCAATCAGCTCGACAAAGGACGGCACGTACTCGCAAGCCACCTCGAAGAAAGGCAAATAAATGGACCAGAGTAAAGCGGCATTAGCACCGCTTTCCTTCTTCAGAAGCCTACCAATGTCCATTTCGCAGGAAAGGTTCAACCGAGTACCGCGATGCCAGGGCGCTGGCCTGTTTCTACGAGTTTGGGAAACGCACCAAGATGTTCGTCACCCTCCATGGAGCACCATGGGCATGCAGATGCAAATTTCTAGAGGATGATTAGCTTGAGCATATGTCAGATACATACAAAATCGACATCAAAGGGACATTTGAAAACCAGAAATGCCACAACTTCTGCCATGATTGAATACGTAGCTCGAACCCCTGGGCCTTGGTCCTCACGTGATTGTATATGGCTACCTTTGCTTTGCCATCCCACGCCTACGTTTCTACTGTTTATCGTCTGCCAACAAGTGGCCAATCTTTGGCTAAAGCGCCTGGAATCTATCGATGCCGAATGTATGGCCTTTTCGAACGCCTCTTTGAAAATCTCCAGAATCAGATACCAAGATAATGCAAGGGCAGCTCCTCACGTCACGACACGCGGCCGTTCTCTTGACCGTTGCCTGCTTCCCTCGCGTCCTCTATCTTTGAATATCGTTTCTCTTACAGACATTTCCATCATCGGATCGTCTCCCTTTTCTCTCTTTTCTCTTTGCAGATCATGAGCTGACGAAACGCACCATGTTCAATAGGCCAACGGAACGAATTCGAGCCCAGCGCGGCCTTTTGTGTTCAACCGTCGGGTAAACATTTGAAGAGCTACTCGAAATCATTATCCGGTCCCATTTTTGAAACTATCAACTTTCAAATCCCAGGACAGAGTTTGACGCCTGCCCAAGCGAAGATCGCAGGTCGGCCTTGGAGCTATGCTGGAGCCCAACTGCGGTTGATAATTATGCCACCAACACAAACTACAGGCGTAGCAGTAGCTCTACATGGGCATTGGAATATCAAATAAGACTACTTGTCCACGAGGAGAGCAAGATGCAAGACTTTATGGGCGCTTGATGCTGTTGGCAGGTCTGCCTTTGTGAACCCAAAGTCGCATACACCGTCGGGCTTCCATCCATTCTGAATAGCGACATATGGATCTTGTCGAACCTCCTCCAAACCCCGAGAACTTCCCGGGCCTTTCTTTTATCGAATACGGTCCAGAGGAACGGGATGTGTTTCAATGCATTTTCGCAAAGTCCAGCACCCATTCCCATACACTCCAGCGCGTCCTCATATCTCCCCCGTCACCCGCGTTTGGGTCACCGTTCCCAAGCTACCCCTTGTCCCAGCAACGGAGAGACTTGATTCCCTGCGGAGTGTCCGTGCAGCAAAGTCTAGGGTCAAGGAGGCTGTTGGCAGTGCAGGCAAGCTGTGCCTCTTGGCCACTGCAGCCAGTGCCGGTGTACACCTGACATACAGTGTCCTTGCTCTGACTGACTGAGCCCGCAACGACATTATCGACGGAATCGAAGCAGTCGACAGCATTGTGATAGGTTGTGTAGCGCGAGTACGAGATGCCATCCTCGGCTTGGTCTTCGCACGTCTGGCTGTTCCAGAGGACCGTTCGTCCATCCGTTCGGAGCGTCTGAAGAAATTGATAGATAATCATCCACGCTGCGGTTCTTATTATACTCTTTTTTTTTCAGAGCACCACACTAGGCAATGGTGACTACGATTGCGCGTCAGCGTCCAAGCATTTCCCACAGACTTCTACATCAACATTCCCATCTCAATTTTTACGCATTGATATTTTTCTTCTCGTCTTGTTGTTTTCCCTACCGAGTGTGTTCTGCTGCTAAGCTGGCGGCCCAACTCGTTGCAGTTAGCTTGTCGTCACTAAGCCCAGCCCGTGGCCCATTGGCCGGAAGGGCGCCAAAACTTCCTTCTTTGGAGCGACGACCAAAGGGACGAGCCGTTATTAGCGGGTCATTATTTTAAATAAATTTTATCTAGATACCGAGTAGCCCATTCCAGCAAGCATCATGTTCGACCCAGCGATGGATGCAAAACAAATGAACAGGAAAAGAGCGAGGAACTTTGATGATATCAAACGCTCATAGATGCCTCCCAGTATAATATTATCGCCAGATACTACGTACCTACCAACTAAGCCATTCTTGCCATGTCATTTTCAGTGACGTTCTTTCCCCCCCCTTTTGGCGCCTGCCTCCAGCTGTCTCCCACTTTCCTTATCAACCTTACAGTACAAGAAGTACAAGCCACGTAGCAAAAGAACTGGAAGAAAAAATTCAAACGCAGATTGTTCATCAGCACTTGAAAAATTTCATCCAAGACCAACAAACTCTCGCTTCCAGCATCCTCGAATCCTGCAATCTTCACCAGAAGCAGCATCTCGTTTCGACTCCCCAAGCCGTGATACCTAAAAGAGCGTCGTCACAAAGGAGACTCTTGTGTTGATCCCGTTCATTTTCAGGTAACGAACCGTCACCAGAGGAGATTTTCTTCCATTCCTATGCCCTTGGTCTCCCGCTGACGACTCCCCATTTTCTAGTATCGTTGAAGTAGATTCCCACGAATCACGATGGATGGCATCGCTTATTTACTTGCCAACATTGAACAACTCCCCACGGAGTTTCTGCTGTTGGTAATGGATGTGATAGACTATCTCCAGGGCTGGCTGCATGGGATGGTGGACGAGGACGTACCTTTGAACGCGTGGGTTTATTTAGATGCAGAGGAACTGCTGGATTACCGTCCAAGATTCGCTCCCAACACACGGGACTTTGCGCAAAATCATCGAGCTCGCGCTGCGACTCGATACCGATTCATCCAGCAACCGCCAGCTCGAGGAGGCTTATTCTGATAAACGCAGCATCATGCCTTTTTTGGTGTCTCTTCAGCCAGAAATGGCACGCTAGCCACCTGAAGCTGCATCTCACGTTGCCTTCTCTCCTGAAGCTCTCCCCCCTGAAGGCTGAAGTCACTCTACATTGCGTCAGAGACGGTTGGACAGAGCAAAGCACCGGGTTCTAACTTCATTCAGCTATAAACGTCGCCTCCGAGAGCCCTAGAGAGGCGTTGGATGAGTGGATATGGCCATAAGTGGGTGGATGGGTTGGGGTGGCTCGATGAATGAATGTATTTCCTACGGGACGAAACTCTTTTTCAGCTAATAACAAAGTATCTCTCTTGGTGACTCGAGTCCTTTGACTGTCCAACACCAACACTCCATAATCATGATGAGTGAAGCATCCCGTGCTCACATCAGCGTGCCAACATGACATCTGACGAGGTCCGCGAGACTGACAGAGGCAAATTTCTCCCGTTGATTTCATGTGAGGCAGGATACATGCTCTCCCAACACCGACAAGTCCCTTCTCCGGGAGAAATGGAGAAGACTCCACGCTCGGCCACGCCGGCGTCGAGCCCCTTTCGTTTTCCTCGTAGTCCTCGTAGTCTTCCTCTTTCCATACTGTACCAGTTCCGCCCCCCCTTGGTCGCCTCGATCAAACGAGGCGCCAACGGGCTCCTCGCTGTCGGGCCTCGGGCCTTTTCGGGCGGCCCCGTGCTCAAAGGCATCAGGCAACGGGTGGCAGACGAAGTACGAGGAGGATATTTGGATAGAGTTCAGGTTGGCTGTGGCGGAAAGTGTGAAGCCCGCCTCCTGAGTCTGCGTCGGCATCACAGCCCCTTGGTAGCTCAGCCCTTGACCAAACCAGTTGTAGATATTACATGCCGGAAATGGAATATACGCAAAGGATACCAGAGAGAAGCAAAGGTAATTTATTCGTATTGGAGAGAAGAAGAAGGAAAAAAGGTCAAGCTTCACGAGGTGGCCGCCGGAAACGTCATTTGCATTCCAGTCGCGGCCCCGACGATCTGGCTCATGCAGGTACTACATCCGGCGTGCGGAAAGCCAATCTCCAACCCTTTTTTCCCTTCTTTTAAATAGCGGATGCCTAGCAAGGCCCATCCCTTTGGATTTTTCCAAGGGGCTCGTGATTTAACCTTGCGATGTTGTCTGCTGCTGGCTGCGATGCTACGATGCGGTATCAGTGACTGCTTACACCACTGATTTTATGGCGGCTCGATGACGGATGGATGAAAAAGGGGGAGAAAACGAGACAACAGATACTTGTTCCCCTCATTCCCAACGTAAATCTAAAGTACCTGCTACGATTCCAAGAGCATTTTAGGTATTATTGCATGATAGAAAGTAACTTTGAAAAAAAGAACATCGAGTAGATAAGTCGGTACTCCTGGAGACCACTTGCAAAGCAGGTGCGACTGCATCATGTTCCCTTACGGAGAGTTTGGTGTTCCCCATAGGTACCATTCGGCCAGAACGACACAATGATGGGTGCTTTCCGTGCTGTTCGATACTTGTCAGCTACTTGATGCCTTTGTTCACCCCCTCACTTGAGAGTTTCTTCTCTCGACCTCCTTTCTTCTCCTCTCATTCTCTCATTTATCACAATCATTCTTTGCTTCTTTGCAGTTTTGAAACTGTCAATGTATGCCGCAGAATCAAGTCCGATTATCCGTCCATCACACGCTTCGGATTTATTTCCAATGTCTCAGCTCCCTTGCTTTGTCTCAGCCGCAGTCTCAGCTACTCAGCTCGCTGCCACCAGAACAAGCCCATTAAGCCACAGTCCACCATATACATATACTTCTCGCTGTACAGAGAGGCACCGCCTTGCCCTCTGTCCTTGTACCTCGACTCGCCGGCTGTTCCCTTGCCATGATTCGGATTCTCAGCCTCTCGAGACGCCACTTGCCTCCCGCTTGGTCCTTGTTCTCCGGCCCGAACTGCCTCGAGTAGCCACGAGATAACGGCCTTTGTGCTCCGGCAAGTCACCGTACGCATACGACCACCATTGTCCGTCTTCTGCAAATGCTCACCATGGCATCTTCCGAGAACGGCGGAGAGAAATGCCCCCGAGTTTCACCCCCAATCCACCCAGTACTAGATACGGAGGAGACTGTCTAGTTGGCGGACTAGTGGAACGGGGGTAACAAACAGTATGTGCTCCTTTCCAGTCACGAGAAGACGCTAGAAACTAACTCAAGCCAAGAGAAGGGAAAAAATACCAACAGTCACGCCCGTTTGTCAGCCGCCAGCCACTGCTCCCACTCCCACAGGTCTGTCTCTTCCCCCCCCCCCTCCGCTCTCTTCTCCGTGCTGATGCTGCTCGCCAGGTCTCGCCAGCAAACCAAGGCTGCAAGGGCACTCGAACTGACGGCGCGCTTGAGGCTCGCGGCCACAAGAAGCCGTTTCCGCTGCCGCCGGCGACGAAGTTTATTGCCTCACAAGTCCCACCCGTCTCGTGCGCTGCCTGTCAAGCGTCGGTCCGCCTGGGTGAGGCGGCGAGCCCCTAAGGTGTACTGGGACCCTCCTTGCTCTTGACCGAGAACTGGGTCGAGGTCGTGCTGACTCGCCCCCTAAGTGTCTTTGCGGCGTCAGTCGTCACCCCTATTGTCTCTATTGAACTCTACTAGATCCAACAGGGACACCCTTTCGCGTTTCTCGCACCCTGAGAGGCGAGGTACAGCCTTGTGGTGTATCTGGGATGCTTTTCTCTGCCTCGCTTCGCCTCCTTTTGTCACCTCCCCCCTCACGGAGATGTATTTCCCCCCAACGCCGGCAAGTGCCTCTAAAGCCATTTGTCGAACACAGGCTCCGTGTGACTCTGACCTTGAAAGAAAGAACGGCCTGCGTGAAGCAAAGCCTCACCAGGCTGGTTGGTTTATCCAAGAAGACTCGTGGTACCATCTCCGTTCACCCCCCTCTAGAGCCCGCCACCCGATTCATGCTTGACTTCACGTTGTTCGGCTACTTTGATTCTAGCCTGTCCCTAATGCCTTCAATTTCGTCTTCCACCCCTCGATTGCGTCTCGTCACTGCACTGGCTGGGCGACTAGCAAAGTCCATTCTCTCTTAGCCTTGCCTCCTTAGCCTCGTCACAGTACTAGGAACTCTTACTCCCAACAAGTCGCCCCAGATCAAGTCATACCCTTTCGCTCCATCAACCCCCCCTTCTCTCAGTGCGCTGTGAAAGCCACTAAAGGCAATCAGTCCCGAGGTGTCATTGCATTCTGTTTGACTCGGGTTTTCTTTCTCGTCCCTTGCTTCACTTTCCAAATACAAGCCATGTCCGAAGCTATTCGGCCGGGCTCATCACCAACGCTTCCAGTATGGCAGCGCCTCCAACATGATAATCAAACATGGCTTCTAAAATCAAACACAAGCACAAATGAACGAGCTGAAATCATCACACACGGTTCTTCCCCCCCTAAGAGCTCCCTAGCCCTTCCATCTTCCCCCTAGCATCCGTCGTAGCAGGCAATAGCGAGGCGACCCGACCGGTGCCGCGGGATCAAAGCCTCTAGCTCGCAAGCCGTCAAGTGCTGCTGCAATGAGCCGCCAGCTATAGCTAGGCCCAAATCTAGTCGACAATGCTGCCTGCTCTTGCCCAGCTCTCTCGTCTCTTCAGGGCTCGGAGACGGTGCATTGTGTCCCGCGCAGTTGGTTGGCAACAAAAAGATTTACACCTGTGGGAATTGGGATGAGAGCATTCGTTTCATCACTGCCAATCATAGCAGCCTGCTTGGAGTCAAAGATGGACAAGGGGAGGGGGAAAAATTGATTGACCCCCCTCCCTGTCTTCCCTAACAAACGAGACAGGGACCAGCCTTCTTTCTACTTGCATTGAGAACCCCTTTCGCCTCGTCTGATTCGATCACCGCGTCTGCAGAATGACGAGGACTAGGAGAAAGACCCAGAGCCCCCCTCAGCTGCCTACCTTTTGCTGTCACATTTCCCATCATCTATCGAAAGCCCCGTAAGTGCGAGCGAGAGGATGCGTGCGCGCTCAAAGTTGGGCTCATGAGGCTGGGCGGAGTAGTTGCAGGCGATTGCAGACCGACATTCTGTCTCCCCCCGTTTGGTTTCCTCAGCCGCGCATGCAGGTAATGCCAGCTGATCACCTGCCACCTTGATTTCTTTCCTTGCTTCAGATAGCTTGCCTGGACTCTCTGCCTCTCCATCATTGTGACGCTCCATTTCTCTTTGGCAGGGGTTCACACACACACACACACACACACATATGTTCTTCCCGCTCGCGCTCTCGCTCCTGAGCAAAGCCATGGCCAGGCATCAAGATTGAAACTTGAGACAGCCTCGATGTGTGTCGCCTGCCACCGTAATGGATGGCTGCTTCCAGCGGCCAAAATTCGGTTTCCTCAGCCCATTCCTGGTGCTTTCAGGGGGGGGAAGGAGAGAGAGCCACAGCCACCG